>JZKD02S1661932.1:727457-743745 GCA_000966675.3 Picea glauca
CACAAATGAATGAATGTTGTGGGACGTCCCTAACGACATTTCTGTAGAAGTAGGAGGAACCATTTTTGCATTTCACAAATTCCCTCTAGTGTCCCGAAGTGGCAGGATCCGAAAACAGTTGGCAGAATCCAAAGATGGAAAATTCCATCTCCAAGACATGTCAGGAGGCAGCGAAGTTCTATTATGCAGTAAACCTGGAAATCACAGCCTTGAATGTCGCAATCCTCAGATGTGTTGCAAGATACCTGGAAATGACAGACCATTATGGCGAAGGAAGCTTGTAACCACGCGCAAAATCTTATCTCAACAAAATCGTTTGTCAAAACCTCCCAGTCTCTGTCACTCTTCTCCACAGCTGCGAGAATTTGTTTCCATTTGCAGAGGAGCTCAGGGTTATCACTAGATGCATCGAGGGAACAACAAATAGGAGAGACTACAGGGCACAAGCCACCAAGCCACGAGGAGATCCCACTGGGGGCATAACTCTGGTGCCCTAGATATCAAGCGCATAGGCCTATAGGTGGAGTTTATTTCCACTACGCGTCCGAGGAGGGAGGAGGCCACAAGGGAAGACGCATCCAAGCTATCAAGCCCACAAGCAGAGGTGGCCATGGACCGACTGCCATGGTCTAACCCGCAAGCCTCTAAGGAGAAAAGAGAACGAGGTCGCTCATGCCGGCCATGGCTATGCCTTTAGGTGGCTGGCTAGGGAGCCATGAGTCGTGCTCAAGCCTGCGTAGAGGAGAGACCCCGAGTGAGAAAAAAAAGGAATAATGAACAAATGAGCCTGCGATGTGCGACCTAGGGTTTTGGAGTAAGTCTCATGGCGGGGGGAGTGACATGTGGGTCTCATGCAAGGCCCCGTGCCCTCATTTTGAGAATGCAGGGTTTATATATATATATATATATAAAGTTGTGGGTCTCATGCAAGGCCCGGTGCCCTCATTTTGAGGATGTAGGGTTTATATATATATAAAGTTGTTCTAATTATACTCAATGGATTTCAAAATGTATTGGCCCAAGGCCCAATCTTCAACCATCGAAGTCACGACATCTCAACACAATGAGTTACACTAGAGGCAGTTTTAGCGAAATGGGAGGGTCGGGCACGCGGGTCTCATGCAAGAACCCACATTGCCTACCCTACACCCACATTGCCCACCCTCCACTAGATACACCCACCTTGGGTCTCAATGCTTTAACCAATTTCAAGCTCTAAACAATCGAATGTAAACTTTCAGAGTTAGAAATTGTATCCAAACCAGGATTTGAACATAAACATGCATTAAGAAAAACAATCCTAAAGTTTTGAAGGCCAATTTATAGGGGATATCCTTCGAAATAAAAACCGTCATTGAATGAAGCATGAAAGATTACACCTTTGAATTAAGATCAAATGACTATGCTTGCCATACATGTAGTTTTTCCATGTGAAAAATGATTAAGTGGATCATGGAACATGTTAATTTGGAAAATAAAACAGTTGTGAATGATCATAGCAGGTGTATTGTAGGTGTATTGCATCTTTCCAACTCAACAATTTGGATATGTATTATAAGTTTGAAAATCCTAAAGTATCTATGACCATAGATTGAATAGATTGAATGGAAGATTTGTGTAGATCAAAAAATTATCAAAAAATAATGAGTAAATGGTGGAGCAAAGGAAAACAACTTAAGTCTCAAAATTATTGAATTTATCCCTCCATTAGCTTGAGCAAACTATATATTTATGTCGTGGCCCTATTAAAAAAGTTATTCAAAGAGAAGGATGCCACCCACTTCAAGGAAGCCAATTTCTCCTATTGAGTTTGTCATGTCTTCATACCTTATTAAAAAAGTTATTCAAAGAGAAGAATGCCACCCACTTCAAGGAAGCCAAGTTCTCCTATTGAGTTTGTCATGTCTTCATACCTTTTTGACATCATTTGTGTTGATAATCATTTTTCTATGATGGGATGGGCTTAGAGCATATAAAAAAAATATTAGTACAAGTGTACTGCCAAGATTTGTAGGAACACAAATACATGAAACAATATGAAAGAATTTGTGACCACATCTTCACCTTGTTCTATGAATTGATACTCTATAAAATAGCACCGATATCATCTGAAGAATCCATGCAAGTTATTAGTGTTAAAATATTGTGTAACTGCAAAGAATATTCTTATCCCCTCTTGTGGATAAAGTAAAAGATAAAATATGTATATATTATATTGACAAGTCAGCCCTATTATGCCTAGACAAGTCAAATGAAAATTAGAAAGTTAAATTGGATAGGTCAGCCCTGACCTAATTATTGGGGGGGGACAACTTGTATTTATAAGAGGCCTAGCACCTCATTTGTACACACACTCATCAAGCTCTCTCTATCAAGTGCGCAAGTTTGTGAGTGACACAACTACAAGGAGAAGTGACACAACTACAAGGAAGAGTATCTTAGTAAAGGGTTTTAGTCATCTTGTTGAAGGACTATCTTGGTCTAAGTGGTGCGCTACTCTGTTCTGGTTAGGATTTTTGGTGGATCTCCTGTTTGGTGAGATCTCTCTTGTGAGAGACATTGTACTTGGTTATTGAATATATATATTAAAGAAGTTTTGTTGGGTTTTCTTCCCCTTGAGGTTTTCCCATGATAAATGCTTGAGTACTCTGTGATTGTGTTTCTTTCAGTAAGATCCTTATTATGTTGTTGTTATAATCAAGATAAATAATAACAGATTAAGCAAGAAACTTTAACAAGGTATCAAAGCTAAGATGAATAGAGCATCTTTCACAGAAAAAGAAAAACATCACTGTTGTCGTACAAGAAAATTAGGGATTTTTATTAAAGAGAAATTTCAGCCCAAACATCATATAGAAAAGTGCACCCTAGCCTAAGGAACTCATTGGCACCTTCATCGCACCTTTTCAGTGGATAGAAGTCCCGGAAAATGAAACCATAGTTTTCACCAGTACCAGAAGTACCAGAAAACCATAAGTACCTGGAAACCAGAAATACCAGAAAACCAGAAGTACTAGAAAACTAGAAGCACCAATCCAGAAATCCGTTGGTTCAGTTTCAAGGGTTGGAAATTGGAATTTTCATAAACTAACTATACGAGCATACTCGCCTCAGTCCAATGCATCTTTTGGTGAGTTCGATTTTCAGATCTAAGAAATTTGAATTTTTTTATTATTTCTATAGCCCGGAGGGATAGGGTTTCTATGGCAAGAAAGAATGGCTACCAATATGAGGGTAGAAGACAGGCTCGAAAGATCTGGAAACTTTAGATCTTGGAAGCATAGGTTGTAGATGATTCTAGATGAGAACATGTCACAGTGAGTGTACCAGAACCAGAGGAAGAAGATCAAAAGACCAAGCATAAGGAAAAAGGGAAAAGAAAGCATCAAGCACATGTGGTAGAAGAAGAGGAATCTCCTCCCTCAAAGAAATCTTTAGTAGAAATTGAGAAATATGTACTTTAATTTGAATATAGTTTATCTAAAGAAATATAGCAAATGGTGGAGTTCATGGAGCCTCCCAAACAAAAACAAAAGATAAGTATTCATGTTTATTTTTAGTATCTTGTTTACTTTAATACTTTATCATTACAAGTTAGATTTTTGTGAGAATGTTAATTAACCTCATTTTATTTCAATGTCTATGTAGAATTATCAAATAAGAGGATAAATAAAGAGATAAAATATTTATTTTAGGTATGATCACTCATGAGAGTGACAAAGGTATGTGTTTAGCTATGATAGTGAGGGAAAATTTGGTAATTTCATAGCTAGAGTGAAAAAGAGTTCAAAAGTCTTATTCATGATTAGGGTTCCAGATGTGTACATGGTTGAACAAGTTTTGCTAAAGAAAAGATGTGTACTACTCTGATAGAAAACATGATATAGTTTTATTTTATTATTGTTTATTGTTACTCACTGATTGGCTAAGTGACATATCTCAGAAATCATAATGTAAGTAAGTTTAGAGGTCTTGGAAGAAAGAACTTATGCCTTGACTTACACAAGTTAGACAACATGAGAAGGACTTATGATATGGTGACATTTAGTAAAGACTAGACAATATCCACTATTCATATAAGAGCAGGAGGCTCCTAAAGATGCAAAATATAAATGTTCAAGATGAAGAGAAAGATGGATACTCAGATATAGTTGATGAGATGCATGTAACTGCAGGTTGCTCCAGTACCATTCTTATAGAGTCAGAGGGAGTAGATTGATCCGGTATGAATTCAGAAAGAAAGAAATGTTCGAACTCAAGAAGGCACCCAGGATATTAAGGAAGAGACCTTCATAGAGAATAAATGAGAAATCCCACAGGTAAACCTTCATAGAGAAGGAAAAGAGAAGAGACCTTTGTAGAGAAGAAAGAGACCTTTGTAGATAAGGAAGAAACCTTCGTAGAGAAGGAATAGACCTTCATAGAGAAGGGAAATGAGAAATTTGCCAAGGTTTCCCTCTGTCCAAGTGTTGAGTTTTGGATACTCTATGGACATGCTAGAATACCCTCATAGAGAGGGGTGTGACCACCCTCATAGAGAGGAGTGTAGATGTTTCCCCAAGGGGCAGTGGGCAGATACTCTCCTCTGGCCAAGGATTGAGTAGCCTAGAACACAAACCTTGACCACGTGGAATGGTTAGTTAGCTCTTGAGGTTTGTGTCGTAATCCTGCGTGGATCATGGAAAGGGAGCCTAGTCTTGCCCAGGCTAGCATCTTCGCTTCTCTAGTTCATGTGGGATGACTAGGAGTGAAGCTATGGTAGTATTCCTCCCCATTGGATGGGTGAGATAGATGACTACAAGAAAGGGGAGAACATAAAAGGAATGGAAAAACTCATAGAATATCTTTTGTGTGAAGATGAGATATCTTTTGCGTAATGATAAGATATCTTCTATGTGAAGATAAGAAAGAGTATATTCTGCATGAAGATGAAAGAAAGAAAGAGTATCTTCTACGTGAAGATAAAGAGAACAAAAATTCTTTAATATGGATTCATGGAGAACAAGTCAGTGATCGTGATGCCAGATGACCAAGTGGATTATATTGATGCCTCTTGTTGCCCAATTGATGATGTTTCCCAGTTGATGATTTTATCCAAATGATGTTGATGTACAATTGATGATGATTATCCATTTGATGATATTGTTCAGTTGATGATGACATCCAGTGACTTGTCAAAAGATAAAGAATATCCTTCTTGTTAAGAGGGAGTGTTAAAATATTGTGTAACTACAAAGAATATTCTTATCCCCTCTTGTGGATAAAGTAAAAGATAAAATATGTATATATTATATTGACAAGTCGACCCTATTGTTCCTAGACAAGTCAAATAAAAATTATAAAGGTAAATTGGATAGGTCGGCACTGACCTAATTATTGGGGGGGCACAACTTGTATTTATAAGAGGCCTAGCACCTCATTTGTACACACACTCATCAAGCTCACTCTATCAAGTGCGCAAGTTTGAGAGTGATGCAACTACAAGGAGAAGTGACACAGCTACAAGGAAGAGTATCTTAGTAAAGGGTTTTGGTCATCTTGGTGAAGGACTATCTTGGTATAAGTGGTGTGCTACTCTATTTTGGTTAGGGTTTTTGGTGGATCTTCTGTTTGGTGAGATCTCTCTAGTGAGAGACATTGTACTTGGTTATTGAATCTATATTAAAGAAGTTTTGTTGGGTTTTCTTCCCCTTGAGGGTTTCCTAGGATAAATGCTTGCATACTCTGTGATTGTGTTTCTTTCAGTAAGATCCTTATTATGTTGTTGTTATAATCAAGATTAATAATAACAGATTAAGTAATAAACTTTAACAATTAGCACTATAGGATTTTGGTATGTGAATGAAGATAACACCTACCTGTAAGATCTATGAAGCAACTAAAGCTCCCCATATACTACCTAGATTTGTGCCAAACATATTGGTGCTCAAAGAGGCGGCTTATCAGACCATTCTTCATGTTTTGAATGCTTCATTAATAAAGGATGAAAATAAACTATGTATAACTTATCATCTGCATTAATAAAGGATAAATAGAAACTATGCCCAACTTATCCAATGTATATAGGATTGTATGGGATAAACAATTTTATCTTTGCAAGATAAGAGGCCAAATAAATTCTTGAGTATAAGTTTGCAAATAAAATGATTATAAGACATGGTCTTGATTTCCTTCCATGTGGCTCATATAAAAATTGCTTGGTCATATGCTTTCCAAGAATGAGAAGAAGAATGGGTGAAGAATAGATCACTATTTTTTTTTGAAAAGGTGCAAAATAGAATGAGACAACATGATTAAAGAAAAGAAGAAAAAAAGAGGAAGAGATGAAGAAAAAAAAATACAATAAGGAGCTAAGCAAAAAAAAAAAAACATTGAAGCTCAATATCAAGCCATAGTAGAAGTAGATGCAAAGGAAGATACAAAAGAAAATAGGAGCTTAAAAGAACTAGTGAAACGAGAAGCATAGACCAAAGATAAAGTAGAAGTTGAAAGAATAGCAGTAACATAAGTTGAGGCAGAGAAAGAGAAGAAAACATTTGAGAAAGAGGTTGGAAAAGGTTAATAAATGAAGCCAAATCCAAGGTTTAATCTAAGGTAGAAGAAAAAAAAAAGTAAATCAATTGAGTGAGAAGAAGCAAGGAGACTAGAAGTTGAAGAAGACAAGAAAAAGAAAGTTGAAGTAAATGTTGATGCTCAAAGAAAAATGATCGAGGAAGAACAAAGAAAGGAGAATGTAGTCATGGATATCTTGAGCAGGAGACCATGTGTCTTCTCCTTGGTACCCTTAAAATTAATCTAAGGGAGCGTGTGTTGGGGAAAATCCTTGGAGATAGTTGGTATTTAAAGGTTACTTCAACCCTCCAGAGTGGGAGGCAATTAGATCCAAAGTATGAAGGATATAGCCTGGAAGAAGATGTATTATTAAGATATCAAGGAGGGATGTACATCCCCGAAGGTGGGGATATTCGAAGAATCATACTCAAGTAAGCCCATAGAGAAATTTATTGTGCACATTCGGGTGTGAAGAAAATGTATGCGGACATGAATAAGATTTTCTTTTGGGTAGGCATGAAGCGTGATGTAATCCATTTTGTCGCCAAGTTCAGAGTGTCAACAAATGAAGGCTGACCACCACCACCTGACAAGTCTGCTACAATCGTATGATGTTCCTATGTCTATGTGGGAATTCATTTATATGGATTTTGTTGTGGGATTTCCACTCACATCACATAGACACAATGCCATTCTTGTTATAGTTGATAATTTGACCAAGAGTGCTCATTTTATTCTAGTTAGAGACACTTATGATGTCACTGATGTGGCACGCATGTTTATAAGTGAGGTCATCCATCTGCATGCATTACCCAAGAATATCATTTCAGATAGGGACTCTCGATTCACATCTAGGTTTTGGACAAGTTTGCAGTCAATGTTGGGAACTCAATTGAAATTAAGCACAACATATCATCCCAAAACATATGGAAAAACTGATAGATTAAATCAGGTTATGGAAGACAGGCTTAGGATGTATGTTATGGATAATCAAACCCATTGGGAGAAGTACCTACCTTTAGTAGAGTTCGATTACAATAACAATTTTCATAGCTCCATTGGAATGCCACCCTATGAAGCTTTGTATGGAAGGCCATGTAGGAAACCATTGATTTGGGAAAGGTTAGAATACCAAGTGAAAATTGGGCCAAAATTGATTCAAGAGATGAAGGAACAGGTGATTCTGATTAGGCAACAACTAAAGGAAGCACATGATAGACAAAAAAGTTATGTTGATGCACATAGGACTGACTGAAGTTATAAAGTGGGAGATCAAGTTTCCATTCGTATCAGTCCTAATAAAAGTACCATTCAGTTCAGGAAGGGAACAAAGTTGTCTCCTCAATTTATAGGACCGTTCAAAATCCAAGAGAGAATTGGACTCATTGCCTATCATCTCGTACTTCCACCCCACTTGCATAAAACTCATAATGTTTTCATGTATCTGTTCTATGTCATTATGTTGCTGACGAATCTCATAAACTAAATTGGAAGGTGTAACACCATGTTTCCCCCAGTCTGTAAATATAACTATATGGGTCGAGGAACTATGGAAAACTTAAAAGTGTGAATGTTTGATTTGATGGACCTTGTGTATAAGATTATTGAATGTAAATTCTGATTATTTTAATAGAAAATGTTACGTATTGCATGACTATTGAAAGAGGGGATGTTCTAAGAGAGAGAGACCACGATTTTCTAATAAAAAGGTGGTGGAGGGAACCCAGAAAGGTTGCGTTAACCTCCATCAAACCAGTACCATGCTGGAATTAATTTGCTCAGATCAGAACAACCCTCTGACCAGGAATGACTTTTTGTCAGGATGGTAGGTGGGAAGGCCTCCTCAAGAGTTAATGAGGGATGGGGAAGGATTCCCATCGGTAAGGCTTCTGGACCTGACCAAGGACTGGGGGATTCGATCCACACACAATATTTCCAAGGAAGGAAAGTAAGGAAGCGTGGTGGAAAGGGGGAGACCTACGAAGAATGCAGATATGCAAGCAAAGCTCTCGGGTCCGAGGAAGGATTGAAAGCGAAAAGTGAGTTTTGATCATAGGGAATAGAGACTGAGTCAGGAGAAGGAGAGTAACCTTCATCCTCGTCTATTCCTGTATAGGGAGAAGGAGAGTAACCTTCGTCCTCGTCTATTCCTGTATAGGGTGAAGGAGAGTAACCTTCGTCCCTAACTTTTGTTGAGCTAGAAGTAAGAGATTGAATCTCAAAGCATCATGGCCTAAGATCGTGGGTGGCCAGTGATAAATCCATTGGGAGTGACCGAGCCTATGGTTGGGTGGAAGGAAGAACCCATCTCAGCAATCACATCCCACCTTATGGTTCTGATAAGTGTTTTACGCCTTGTATTTTGAATTGAAAATCATGGATGCATGCTCGTGTTTATATGCTCATAAAGGGTTTTTGTATAGAAATGATTGCCTTGTGTTTTGGATTGGAAATAATGGATGCATGTTTATACTTATATGTCCATAATCGGTTTATGTATAGAATGAATAAGTCTAGAATATGAGTCTGTTCCCTTGAGAATCGTCCCTTGAGAATCATCCCATCTGCTAGATTCTCGTTATGTTCTAGTTTAATTTCTCGAAAGAACATTCCCCAGGGAATTAGCTCACATCCCAAAGTTGAAGTGAGTTCCTTGAAATGGCTACCATTACAGTAAACTCCAAGTTTACCTTACCTTGTTTCGGAATTCATAGCTCAACGAATTAGGAAGGCACTTCATTCAGGATAGTAGTCTAAGGGACTTTGAACCGTACCCGAGCCCTTATCCAGAAGCTCGACTGAGAGTAGGGATAATTACCCAAGAATCATCTGAAGTTTCACATGACCTGGGTCTAGGAATCTTATGCAAGAAGGAGTTAATTTCAAAAGTTTTGGAACCTTGGGATCTCAAAGCTCCGAGGGGTTGAATTTTGTTGCCTAAGTTTAAGAAGGATAGAAAATTTCAAATATCAAAATGGAATATCTTTTCGTTTGGAAGACGAACAGACGAGATCCTTTCGAAAGGATCTAAGGCCTATCACGACCATTAGATTTGAAAAGGTAGCATAGGTGTTAATGCTTCGACTCCTTTAATCTTTCCAAGTAGCAATGAAATATGATCGTAGATCCAAGGATCTATCGGGACCCTCCTTGATCGTTGATCTGACACGAGTGCATCAGTACAAGAAGTGAGTCGAAGTGGACTTATTCTAAGTCCATAAGCTCAAGAGAGATAGCGTTTTAAGAAATGTAGATGAGACCAGAAGTCTAGGGTTTGTCGAAGGATCAAAGGTTGTAGCCTTTGGCACTTAGAGATTTGAGAAAGCCAAAGCACAAGAGGAGATCAGATCTAGGCCGTCAGGTCAGAGTGTGAGGACCAACAGTCGTTGGATCCAGGAAAGCTGCATGGGGTTTAAGCCCTTTGAAAGTGCACAAAAGAGTTGTGGAAACTCGCAAAATCCAAACTCGCAGAATTGATCCTAGTTGTTGGTGCTGGGAAGGACACATGGAGAAAGATCAACATTTCACTAATTCGCACGTCAAGGATTTTGAAAGAAAGATTTGTGGAAAATCTTGAAATCTAAACTCGTGAAATTGATCCTATTTGTTGGTGCTTGAAAGGACACGTGGCGAAAGATCAACATTTCATTGATTCTCACCTTGGGGATTTCAAAGGCAAGAGTCATAGGAACTCGCGAAATTGAACACAGTCATTGGATTATGGGAGGATCGTAGACCATTGATATGACACAAGAGGATTTCGAGAATTCAAGTATTGGGAGGAACGGAGAAAGCTGTCTCAAATAATCCTGACACGCGAAGTCCCGATTCGAGCAAAAAGGCATGGCCGTCAGACCTACAAGGTAGTCAGCCTGACGTTGACCACTTCGAGAGAATAGAGGTTTAGTAATTCCAAAAATACTGAAGGTCGAAGTTTCAAATTTCATCCTATCCGTTGGCGATAGGAAACATGGGGTGCTAGATCCTTCACTTCGAGGTTTAGTGTACCAAGGAAAATGGATTGCGTGATTAAGAACCCCCGAATGTCGAAGTTCTGAAGCGCCAAACTAGCCACATGTAGTCTTGGTATTCGGTCATCGCATATGGTCCTATGAGAAGGTCGCTGAAGTAAAATGGGATAGGCCCTTACCTCTTAATTAGAGACCATTAAAAGAAAGGATTCATCCTTGTAAGGAGAACGGAAATTTTATTTATTTCTTGCCCCATCGTGGGTGTGTTACATAAGGAATTACAGGTATCAGACGTAGGAACCCTCATGGTTGAACCATTACGCATATTGGACCGTAGGGTTTGACTACTCATGAACCATCCGGTAGACCAAGTTAAGGTCTAGTGGGACAATTATATCCCATGATCTGCTACTGGGGAGGATGCAGAGACCTTACGACGAGATTATCCCTCACTTTTTTGACTACCTCGGGAATATGTTTTCCCAAAGGTTTGGTGTATGTAATGCCACCTTTTGACTTAGACAACTATAATTACTTAAGGCCTAATCATCTTTATTTTCTATTCATTGTGAAACTATTAATGATACACTTAATCTTTTAAGACATTGAACCTATGTGAATGCCAATTCTATGAATGTTTAACGTTATTTGAATTATGATGGATATCATGCAATCTATTTCTAACTTGAAAATTTTGACATATAAAGTTGTTGGTATGTGAATACCGGATTGAGATTATGATTATATGCATTTACATGCTGATAATGCATGGATATGTATGGGTTTGTGTTATAGACTAATCTGCAGGTCAATAGGCTATGAAATAGCCAAAGAATAATGATAATAAAAGTTTGATGTCGTGAACATTGACCAGGAAACACTATGGTATGAATCTTGTATGTGAAATTATATTAGTTCAAATGCATTTCTATGATGTGTGGACAAGTGCAGGTTTTTTAGGTGGTGAGATTGCCTAAAACTGAATATATGATGACAAAATTCCCAGCAGCACAGTGCCACTATATGGTCCATAGTAGGGTGTTGACCCTAGTTCTATTAGGAGGGGTGGAGGCATTTTCCACTGTGTATCCTATGAAATATGGAATCATGGGAGGACGATGTTAGCTCACACTACCCTAGACATGTGATGATGACTGTCAGTTTCCTGCTAGGGAAGCTTTGTCAAGAGAGTTGACACTTCCACTTACGAGTTCTATCTAGAGTTAGGTCAATATAGTTGACGCTCTAAGATAGTCCAGCTGAGGAAGGATAGGGATGGAAGATGGAAGTAGGTTAGGGAGGAAGGATGACTAGAAGTAGTTGAGGGTGTGTGGGGTTTTCTCTTTATGATATAATTTCTTGATTTCCTTGTTTTGAAAAATATGTATATGTGTATGTTTATATTTTCTTAATTGACCTACAATTATCTAAGTGAATGTTGTTTTTGCTAAATTATTATAATTGAGAGATTTCACGAACATTTTAAATGGTCTACTATATTTTATGAAATTAATGGTCTTGTTGATTGGATTGGACACATACAAAAATTACTTTAGGAGTGATAATTATTATCATTAGTGCATGTGTGAGTCATGTATGTGCTAGCTACACATGCATGCCTTGCACATGTACACTAGTATGTATAAGTGTTTTAAATTGATGATGTTTTGTATTTGATATGGATGTATGAATCATGTGTCATTACCCTCGGATTGTAAATTACTATAACTTCAAGATGAATTTTCTTGAAGGGTGGGTGTATGTAACAACTCAAATTGATAATTTATTTATCATAGTTTCTAAATTAAATTTAATTAATTATTAAAATAAATTCATTGAGTCTTTTATTATTTTATTATTAAAAAAAAAATAGGTGAAGTAATTAATGAGGGGATAAGGATGTTGGGGGAATTAATGAGAGGGATAAGGTAGTTGGGGAATTGAATGAGAGGGGAGGATAAGGAAGAGGGCACAAGACTTGGAGAAGGGTCTCATTTTGTTTTGGAAAATTTGGCAAGAGGTAGAAGAGGAGGAGGAAAATTGGGAGAACAGATTGTTTTGGGAACTCTCACAGGGCACTGTTGTTTCTAGGAACTTTGGGCTCAGGGGCCGGGAAAAAACAAGGATTTCTAGAGCTATGGAGACAGAGAGGTTCTTCCTAGTTGTTTGGGAGGTTAATATTCAGTTGGGCAGTTTGGGCAAGCTCAAGAACAAGAGAACCAGAGGCTAAATCAACCAACTCGCAGGTCGAGGTATGTATTTTATGCATTTTAATAGTTGATTTGTTGTTACTATGTTGTTATTATTATGTTGTTGTTATTATTTTGTTGTTGTTGTTATTATGTCTATCTACCAGTTTATTCCTTGTAGAAACAAAACCTTAAACTGAATTGTAGTTATTTCAGTAGGATATTAGGAGATAATTATTATTTTATTGAGGCCTTGAAAAATAATTCCTTAGGTGTTGACCCTAGTTCTATTAGGAGGGGTGGAGACATTTCCCACCATGTATCCACTAAAACCTGGAGTCATGGAAAGATGATGTTAGCTCATGCTCCCCTAGACGTGTGATGATGGCTGTCAGTTTCCTACTGGGAAAGTTTGGTCAAGAGAGTTGACACTTCCGCTTATGGGTTTTATCTGGAGTTAGGTCAATATAGTTTACGCTCCAACATAGTCCAGAAGAGGAAGGATAAGGATGGAAGATGGAAGTAGGTTAGGGAGGAAGGATGACTAGAAGTAGTTGAGAGTGTGTGGGTCTTTCGCTTTATGGTAGAATTTCTTGATTTCCTCGTTTTGAAAATATATATATATATATATATGTTTATATTTTCTTAAATGAACCACAATTATCTAAGTGAATGTTACTTGTGCTAAATTATTATAATTGATAGATTTCACAAACATTTTAAATGGTCTACTATATTTTGTGAAATGAATGGTCATGTTGATTGGATTGGACGCATAAAAGAATTATTTTATGAGTGATAATTATTGTCATTAGTGCATGTGTGAGTCCTGTATGTGCTAGCTACACATGCGTGCCTTGCACATGTACACTAGTATGTATAAGTGTTTTAAATTGATGATGGTGTTTATTTGATGTGGATGTCTGAATCATGTGTTATTACCCTTGTATTGTAAATTAATCTAACTTCGAGATGAATTTTCTTGAAGGGTGGACATATGTAACATCCCAAATTGATAATTATTTATCATAGTTGCTAAATTAAATTAAAATGTATTATTAAAATAAATTCATTGAGTCTTTTATTATTTTATTATTAACAAAAAGGTAGGTGAAGTATGAAGGGATAATGGTCTTGGGGGAATTAATAAGCGGGATAAGGTAGTTGGGGAATTGAATGAGAGGAGAGGATAAGGAAGAGGGCAGGGGACTTGGAGAAGGGTCTCATTTTGTTTTTGAAAATTTTGCAAGAGGTGGAAGAGGAGGAGGAAAATCGGGAGAACATATTGTTTTGGGAACTCTCACAGGGAATTGTTGTTGCTGGGAACTTTGGTCTCGGGGGCTAGGAAACCACAAGGATTCCTAGAGCTAGGGAGTTAGAGAGGTTGTTCCTAGTTAGATGGGAGGTTAATATTCAGTTGGGTAGTTTGAGAAAGCGCAATAACAAGATAACCAAAGGCTAAATCAATCAACGTGCACATATTTTATACATTTTAATAGTTGAAATGTTGTTATTATGTTGTTATTGTTATTATATCTATCTTCGAGTTTATTTCTTATATAAATAAAACCTTAAACTAAATTGCAGTTATTTAAATAGGATATTAGGAGATAATTTTTATTTTATTGAAGTCTGGAAAAAGAAATCCTTACATAGAAAACTAAATCACAATTCCAATATATTTCTTTTAAGCATGTATATAGAGAATTTAATATCAAAGTTGTGGTGTTGCTTTATTGAAGGAAGCTATATAATGATGAAGGAAGGTTTCTTATATACAAAAACACTTTGAAAACTCTATATTTCCACCATTAAATTAGTTTATATATTTAGATGTTTTTTATCAAATAATAAATATAAATTTTTATTTCTTGAAAAAAAATTATATTAAAAAAAATATTATTATTATTATGATTATGATGTAAGATTCTCCATATTATTCAATTATACATAACAATTTATAATGTAAATAATATATTTTTTAATAGTGTATAGTTTTAAATTTTTTATTTCATATATATTTAATTTAAATATGAAATTTTTTCCTATTTGAATTTTAACTTTATGTAGTTAAATATTGACTAAACACTCTACCCATTTTATAAAATCCTCATTTGATTCCTTAATAATATTTTAAAACTAATATTGAGTTGAATCTCTTCATGAGAGCAGGTAAGGTAACACGACTCTCAAATGATACACACTTAGATCATCTAATTCTTTTAGAAAGATCTATTGCTCTCTACACCGAAGAATCTATCGTGTCATTTAAGGTAAGGAAAGAATCTTCATTGAGACTAGTCGCAATAGTCGTTGAGATTAGTTGCAATAGTCACTTTCTATTAGAAGCAATAGTTACTTTCACCAGCAGCACAGAAGCAATAGTCACTTTCACCAGCACAGAAGCAATAGTCACTTTTATAAAATCCTGATTTGATTCCTTAATAATATTTTAAAACTAATATTTGAATTTTCCGGAATTAAACATTCACTAAGCATTCTACCCTTTTATAAAATCCTCATTTGATTCCTTAATAATGTTTTAAAACTCTCTCTCTCTATATTTTCTTTCAATTTACAAGAATATAGTTTGTTTGTTTTTCATCTTTCTAATACCATTATATTAAATAGTGTAATTAAATACATATACATGTATATGTAATTTTCAACAATAAAATCAAATCAAATTATCATCAATACCATATTAAATGTATACAATCCAAATTATCTCTATTATAGTATTTTTGTATTTTTCTAATAATATTTTTGCCCTTATTTTAGTTTTGTATAAACAATTATAAATGAAATTATCTTCTAAAGTCTTTGTGATAAATATTAACCTTTTATATTTTTTCCTAGTCCGTAATCATTAGTAGTAAAAGAAATCTTGGTTTATGGCTATACATTATTGCTATAATATGTTTATTGAAAGGGGAAGATTGGTTGGATCCTCTTTGATAAAAATCCACGGGTCTATTAAAGTTAAGAATAGGTTATGTATAATGATCATTTACTGTAATGTGGAATGGGTGCACAATATTAATTATTATTAAAAATTTCATAAAAAGAAGTAGTTGAAGTAGTTAGCTTTTGGTTATGCTCAAAATTTACTCGTTATAAATAAAGTTTAAATCCTGTTTAAATCCTCTTTATAAATTATGTAATGTATTGAATGTGCTTAAATCTTTTTTATAAATTATGTAATGTATTGAATGTTATTGTATTTAAGTTTATTTTATTAAAGTTCATTTACATAAAATTAAATTAAAAAATAATAATAAATTATTAATAAAAATATTATTATTAACTTTTTCTAATTATATATAAAACTTTTATATTATAAAAACTATAAAAAAACCACACATAACTACCAGATTAACTAAGAAAAGAAAACGTCCCCGAGGTGTAGGACAGTCGGTGACGGAGTGTGTTGTTAAGCCACTCCGTGATGTTAAAGTCACCGGTTCGAAACCTGCGGGGACAGAAAATCCAACCATGTTAAGGGTTGGTGTGGCTCAGGCCGGGTGCGATCCCCGGGTGATTTTGACGGCTTAGATGCCCCTGAGTCGCGGTTTC
>JZKD02S1661933.1:10344-22245 GCA_000966675.3 Picea glauca
CTCCACTTGAGCCATTGTGTGGTTTGCATTTTGTTTCCAAGCATTTTTATTTTTTTTTAAGTACCCACTTTGGCCCAAAAGGTAGGCATTGTGCCTCCACATGTGCCATAGTTGTGGTAGTTTTTCTTTCAAGTTATTTCAATTCATTCAAGCAATTCATTTTTTTAATTCTTTATATACACCCACATTGGTCAAAAGGTAGGCATTGTGCCTCCACATGACCGTAGTTGTGAGGTAATAATTTCATTTATTTTGTAAAGCGATCTACAAACTAGTTTCATTTATTGTTTAAAGTAAACTAATAAAACTTTTCAATTCATTTATTTTGCGCCATCTTGCAAGAGACCGGCACCTAGCCATTCCTTGCAATAACGAGAGGCTTGTTTTAATTTAAAATCATTTCTCAAGTAATATTTGTGTTCCCAATGTTTGCCTCATATTCTCTCCCCTTGCCACTTAGTTGGATCTTGGGTGACAAGAAAGGGCAAAGGTTGGAGGTAGTAATTAGGCATCCACAACCACTTATTGTTTTTGCACCATAAAATCTAAGACTTTGAAAGAAGCTTGGCGTGTTAGGTCAGGGATGATCTCATGACACTAGGTGTCCTGTGGGTAGAGTACCTTGTTCATTGGGTTTGACCTGTGGAGCTAGGGTAGGCCTTATTGCCATACTTCTTGAGCACCCAACACTCCCTTTTGGTCAAAATAATAACGGTTTTGGGGTAGTCACATAGTCTAGGACTCAATCTATCAAACTTGATCCCCTAATCAAAGTGACACCTAAAATCTATTAAAATTAAGCTACACACTATATTCACAACACTTGCAATACATTTTTCAAGGAAATCTCACAACATAGCATTTCCAGTTCATTTTCAAGCAATCTCATAGTTGTGGTATTTATATCTCAAGCAAGTATTCATTTGAAGTTTTACAATCACACTTAAAGGCAATTTACTTTTTCGTATATTTGGGCATTGCAAGCAATTTCACATTTCAAACATTATCTTCATTGTGGTATCTCAACTAATTGGTATAAAATCCAAGTATTCTTTGTATAATTGTATGATATATTCATTTATTGATGTGAGTTGAATGTTTCACAATCTAACAATTCTTTAGTTTCATCTTATATATATTGTGCAATTATCTAATTCATCTTGTTCATTATCTTTCCATACTCAATTTGTATATCTCACTTTGTAATTTTTTCATTTTGTAATAATTCCTTAGCATTGTTTATATCTTGTATAGTTGTATTTAGTGGAACGTTGGCCTTGGAAGGCCTAGGACGTCACCCATGAGGTCCATGACGTCATCCTTGCTTCATGGATGTTTTGGCAGATGGACAGGGCATTTGGCACATGTGGCAGCTTGGAGAAGCCCAAAGGGGGCTAACGTTTTGTTCCTAGGGGCTACATTTTCCCTAGAAGGGGCTAACATCACCCTAGAAAGGGGATGAAGTCCTTTTGTTGCTTGATTAGGGTTTTAATTTGTCATTTAATGTAAAATAGTATAATGTTCAATATTTTGGTCTTGTCGGCCTTTTTATGACCTAAAAGTAAATTAGGTCATTGATACAGTATAAATGAAGGACTTTCACCATCATTTTTTCATCATCACTCACTCACCACTTGGTGAGGTCAGAAATTTGTGCCCTATTCTAGGGTTTTGGCTGAAATAGAGAGGCACACTTGTTGAAGGAAGATTTTCTTGGCATTTTTGGCATTTATCTTGGTGGAAGGTGTTACAACTAGGGTTTGCTACTTGATTTATTGGTCAAATGTAAGTAAATTTCCGCAAAACTTCTTGAATGAATGGTTGTAGTTTTATTTCTCTTGCATTTATGGTTATAATTTGCTGAATAAACCCTAGGGGACAAGCACACATTGTAGGTCCTTGTCTCATGTCCCCGTCAAAATTTCTAGCCATTTTTGCTGAAATGAGATAGAGCCTTGCCAAAGAAACTCTCTACTCTTTCATGCTGAAGAGGATTGAGCCTAGACTTAGCTACACTCATTTTCCCCCTCTTCATATGCTAGCCGTACTATCCTTAAACTGAGAAGAAGGAGATGCCTTAAGCCTAGGTTCTCTACACTTGGGGCCGATTTTTCTAGGGTTTGCTGATAGAGCCTTGTTGTAGCAACAATCTGCTTCAACAAACCCTCTTGTCTTGGTTTTATGCTTCATCTTCAGCTAGCCGTAATTTCCAGTGAGTTAAGGAAGGAGGAGAGAGCACCGAGGCCTAGTTCATCTACACCAAGGTGATCCTCTCTCCCTTAGGGTTTGTGTCCTTGAGGCCTTGCTCTAGCAACACCTCAAGGCTAAATCCTCTAGTCCTTAGCCTTATCAAATTATTTGATCCTTCAGCTCTTGCGTCCTTCCTTTGACTCCATTAACCCTAGGAAACACATTGATATAAGACCTAGCGTATGATTATTATGATAAAAAACAACAACTCCCTAATACTTTGAACAAACCCTCACTTTAATAACCCTATCCTAAAACTAACCTTCTAACCTATATGCTATCATCTTCTTTAATGCTATAAACATCTTATATGCAACATTTATTTCATATTTAAAGCAATTGAATGGCTGGCTAAGGCGTTATTTCTAAAGTGTTGATATTGTTACATTGAATGCCATTGGCATTTATTGTGAAGTGATATTGAAATCATTTCTATTGTACAACTTCGATTTGCTTCATCAATAATATTGTTTACCAATTGCTTATTATCAGGAAGTCATTTATTATATGAAGTACTAACCAACAAGCAAACTTGCACATGTAGTTTCATTGTTGCTTTGTTCTCGGGCAGGTGATACTTCTTGGTTATCACTTCCGGATTGGCTATAAGCCGGACTTTCTGATCATGTTGTTGTTCCTGAGTCTGTACTTAAGGCTTAGAAGTACAGTGTCAAGGCATCCGAAAGTGGGTAAAAGATGGAGAAGAGAGAAACGTCAACCTTCGGCAAAGGAAACTAGGGAATATTTCTACGTTGGCGTTGTCTAGCTTCCAACTGTTCTTGGATAGTTATATCTTGTTCAATGGCTGCCCATGAACGTTCAAGTTCGACCCGGTTAGTAGCCGTTTTAAGAATTATGTCGAAAAGGTTTAAGGCAATGTGCATTTGGTTCGATAGTTCGGGTTCGATATTAGGTTGTGTTGGTACAGGGACAGTCATGGAGGAACAGTTAAAGTGGGAAAAACTTCAGAGAGAGATTAAGTGTTGTCTCAATTTGGTCATATAAAAGAGAATTTACGGTTTTAGGAATAAAATAGGGATGCAAACCAAAGGCTCTTTCCCTTAACTATATTATATTTTAATAAAAGGTGTGAGGTGGGAGAAAAACATTTAGCTGTCTATAGTGTAAGGATCCTACCAGGGGAGAATCTCACGTATAAACAAAAGAGGAGAATTGTAAGGAAATAATCGATGTAGCAGAGAATATGTGTAGAATTCTAAAAATGTAGACTGGTCTTACACCCGCTGATAGTTGGTATAGAGGAAAAACAGTAAACAATTACAGAAAACCAAAATTTATTCGCTATAGTAGTGGTCGTACTAAATTATAATGAAGCACATTAATTAGGAATATGAAATGAAACGAAATATGAGATACAAGGAAACAAACTTGTAACACAGTCGTGATGGAATTGAGAATCTTTAGATTTGCTTGTATTAACTCTCAAATGTAAAAAACTTTGTTTCAATCGACACAAAAAGGTCCAGCCTTGTTTATTTCTTTCTGTGGTATATTTATACCATTTTACAAATAAGTTAGAATCTCAATAGTCACAAAATTTTGGTTATGACAGGGAGGACAACAATCGCTCCATTTCTCCTTTTCTGTCTTCATTTGGTGCCAGACGTTTGTCGTCGCGCGGGCTCGATACAGGCGACACATCTTTCAACCAGCTGAGATATTAGCCGCGACGGTTTTGCTTGACAGCTGGCTTCAAAGAAGTAACATTATCGTGCTAACTGCTGCAGCCTGTCTTCTGTTTGTCCATCTGTGATGTTGATGGCGCATAATCGCGCGTTGGGTTTAATCATGCATTTATATACTTGGACTATATCCACCATAGTCAGCTGAGATATATCGGCCGAATCTCTTTCTTCCTTTTCCTTCAGATCAAGCGAGATATTTTCCACATTCATTTGCATCAACTTCTTGGCACTGCCTCCGCTGTCAATTCCCAACAGCTCGTCGTCTATAGAATTAAAGGCCTCCTCTAAGGAATTGGTTATCTTTTGATCTTGCTGCTTTCCTTCAGCGATGTGATGCTCCCATTCCTTTAATAGAATGTTTCCTCTGGTTTGCTCTGAAATAGTGAACCTGGGAGTACCTTCCGAAACCCTGTTGTTCATGGCTATCACAGCCTCCTGGAAGGCGACCCGAGCCACTCCGACATCCCTTTCTCTAGCAGATAAGTTCTCGGAAACCTTATTGACCAACAAACAGTTGTCCCGGATCGCTTCTACCTTGGCGAGAAACTTTCACTGTGCCACAGAGACTCTGCTCCGAATCTCGATCGCATGAGATTTGAACATCCTGATGTCTGTCATTCTGTTCTCGGAAATCTCCACCCTAGCCTACAGCTATTCGATCAAATCCCTCTGCTGGCTCACTTGCATCCGACCATCCTGTACCACCAGTTGTGCTTGCTCGAGCTTAGTTTTGAGCTTCTCTATCTCATTTTTATTGGCCAATATGGCATGCTCTATTCCCACGCTCGCTTGGTCTTTAGTAGTCTCTGTTGCTATGGCCAGTCTGGCTTCAAGGGTCCTAATTATGCGACTTTTTTATTTTAAGTTGGTTCTTTAAGATCCCGACTGAGAATTGATTCGCCGAGGCATATGCTCCTAGTGTCCCTGCTATTTCAATAGCGAATTGATCATTTTTCTTGTCTTTTCCATCAATTATGACTTTATATTTCTTGGTAGTCGACTCTCCTTTTTGATAGAATTCCCTTTTCACTATTGCCTTTCTCTTTTTATCGAAGAAAAACTCATTCGGAGGGAGTTCTTCTACTCTTATGGGCCTCAATTCTTCATTGAATATCCATCCCACATCGATATTTCCCTGTGTCGACTGCAAGGGGGTAACTGATGTGATGGGTTCCTCGATCTGCTTCACAGATTTTCTTGGAGTAGCGACCAGACTCTGTTTCTTTGGCGGGTCGGGAGTCTTTATTTCTGCTTCCGGGCTCTGTTTCTTTGGCGGGTCTGGAGTCTTTTCTTCTGCTTCTGGACTCTTCATTTGCTCCCCCTCATCTTGGTGTTTTCCTTGGTCAGGAGTCGCGTCCTTAGAACCTTCAGCATCCTTCTGTTTCACCTCCGACGTACTCTGGCCCTCACCTCACAACACTGCGGGAAGACAGCTACGTCGATGTTCTTGGAAATTTAGAACATCGGCTCTTTCTTCGGGTGCCAAGGATTGTATCCAGGCTAGAATCTCCTCATAGGACTTTGCTCCTTCGAAAATGTCATCCGAGGGTGAATTCTCATGCTCAAATCTCTTGAGCCCGCAATTTGCCAAATTGTTGCTCACAACCCTCTGTGGATCGTGCTTCTTGTATTCGATGGAGACCAAATTTAGGTCTTCTAGGGCTGCAGCCTCAGCTTTGGCATGCCCGAAATATAATAAAGAATAAGAATTCAAATGAACAGGAAAAGATGACCATACCTTCTTCGAGTACCCTTTAATTTCTTTGCTTACACCGCCAATTACCGTTTGTTGTGCAACCTCGCGACAAGCCAGCTTGTCGGGAATGAACAATGGCAGTGCATGTGGGGGAATAGAAGCCCCAAAGACTCTGATGTATGAGAATTCTTCTTCCACATACCAGTCTGCTATGCTACTTAGATTCGTTACTATGCTGTCCGAGATCCGGGGTGGCGGGTGACCAAAAATGGCGACATGTCGGGGCACCATCACCCAGTTAAAAATTCCATACGCAAAATTTTCCGCTTTATTTTCCCATAATTTTGCATGATATACATGTATGGGTTTGTTTTTGGCCAGTGTCCAACTCCATCTCATTAACAAAAATGGTGTCATAGAACAAATTTCATCCATAATGTATGCGGACATGAAGAATGATGACGCCTTCCCATTCTCCTTCTGCTCCCGATACTCTGTGACTCGATTGGTCAAGCTATCCGAAAGCATCTTTTCCCAGTTAAAAGAACTGCCTTCAGCGACCCGAAACATTAGAGGCACCCACGCAAGGAAAAAATGTGATGTGTCCTCTTTCCCATATAACCGACATGTCATCATGGCCACATATTTCTACTGCGGTTCTAACGAAGCGATTGAATATATGTCGTGGCTATCATCTCTGAACTTCGCGGTGTTTGAAATCCAATCCTTTATCAAACTGGACATGATTTTATCATATTGTATGCACTCCTTCTCCTTGAACTCATCCAAGAACTCAACGCCATATGTGTGGTCAGACGTCGGGGGCAGCTTATACATGGTTTGCAGATGCTCCAGCCTGAAAGTCCCGATGGCGACTCTCTGCTCGTTCATGATAGTTCTGGTCGGTATGTCCACATGGTCCAATGCCCATCGGACCATATCATAATATGAAAGCAACCACGGCCTGGCTGCTACTCTGTGCATTTCAGATTGGACGACTATTTTGTACTTGGTGGTTATATCATCTTTTTTGTTGTCGTCGGAGTTGTCGGAATAATCCACCAATTCTGCTTGCAGAATATCTGAAACATATGACTAGTTTGGGACTGAGTTGATACTTCAGGGCGAAGTATCAAAGACATTGTCTGAGCCTTGTCCTGAAACCTCAACATTCACTTTTGATGATTTTCACGGAGCCATGTCTGAAGCTTGCGTTTTATCTCTTCTGCGATAGAACTGCGTATACATACAGAAGTCAGTTTACTCAGATATAATGTGCTCTGCATAATATGAAATGCATTTGTTATAATGAACCACAACTCTTATATATATTTGAAAACTCGGTACCTTTCAGAACAATTCTATCAAATCATATTTAGAAATAAAATTTTTCCGTAAAAATCCGATCTTATATTCATAGATTTACCCTATTTCCTCATTAATATCATAAATTTTGGCGGTTTAAAAGTCAGTTGTCGTATGGAGAGAAAAGGCTTCCTCGTGAATTGTGCAGACATCAAAGAGCGGGATATTCATTGATTCAGCTTAATTAATCCGATTTTACCGCTGTTAACAATGTTTCGGTACTCGTTATATCGGGCATTCTGTTTTAACACTTCAAATTTCTAACATCCGAGACTACGAAGATCGATTTGGTTAATAAAAAGGTAATCGTGATTTGGGTCTCGATTAATTTTATAATTATTATATTCACCATATCGTGACTCGGAGCTTCGAAGATAAGTTCCTAGGAGAATTATATGTCGAGTTGCGAAACTGCGAGATCGCGACAACATGACTTAATTAAAAAAGGAAGATAATCTTGGATTAAATGATGAATTAATTACGTTATAACCGCATCGTGATTTCGCGAGTCGATGTTTAGATGGTGAAATTTTTGAAAAGGACGACGCTGAGTGGCGAAATGCCGAGAGAATCTCTTACCATGGTTTAGCTTTTACCCTTAACCTTGACATGAGTTACTCAAATAAGGACCTCGTGTTCTCAGCTATCGGGGCTATGACAATACATTTTTGGGTTTGGCGAACACTGAGGTGCGAAACCTCGACGACGTTCAATCATGAGTTAGGGAAAACTTTACCCTCGTTACTGTCTTGAGTGAAAAGTTAAAATGATTTCGTCGTTTCATGACTTGGGACGTGTGAATTATATGAGTTATAGTATTCAACCCGTGAGATCCTGAAGTAAAACAAAAAGAGGAAACATTTTTACGAAAGGTAGGACATGTTTCGAGAGTAGAATAATCATCGCTACTCACGTGATAAAGCTTCAGAGATCTCGATATCTCAGAGGGAAAAATGAAAACCATTTTTTAGATTTAAAGAATTAAAAATGAAATTTGTGACGGGCTAGAAAAACAGAGGCGGCTCCAACACAGGTGGTGACTTGCGAGGGGGAAATTTTCTTTTAGATCTTAATCCTTTTGCCTTCTCAAAACCCCAGGTCACCAGGGACGTCTCCCCCGGGCCTTACCTCCCTAAACAAAAAGAACCATCCCATTGAGGTGACATTGGGTGGGATAGGTTCTAGTTACGCCAGTTTGTCTCTTCATCTCTAGATTTTATCCTAAACTACAAACTGTGCGATAATAGGGAGTACAGGAGAGACTATTTGGCATTGGTGGCAGAGTTCCATGCAAATATGAGTTTGCTAGATTACTATTCGATCAGGTATCGAAACAGGCCGAGAGAGGCACAGAGGGGCAATGCACAGACTCAGAACATGGAATTCATTAAGAAGGTGGGAAAGTTGAATATTCCTACTTTCGAGGGGTCAGCTTGATGCTCAGCGCAGGCATGGCTATAGAAGCTTGACACATATTTCAAGCTCAACCCGATGATAGAGTTATAAGCTATTAGCTTCGCCACCTTGCACATGGATGGGGAGGCCAACGAGTGGTTCAAAATCGCATTACATCATATTTGGAGTTCAACGAGGTTGGTGTAGAGGTTTGACAGGAGGGATCTAGAACTCCATTTCAGGGATCTGACACAGTTGAGATAGTCAGGGTTAGTCAAGGCATTCATCACAGAGTTCCAACGGAAGGCATTGGCCGAGTCAGATATTTCAGAGAAAAGATTGGTGATGTTGTTCACCGAGGCGTTGATGGAGCCATTGAGGGGCTCGGTTAAGGGTTTCAAGCTTCACACCCTACAGGAGGCCATTGTGCACACTAGTGACATGGGGGACTCAATGCTGAAACCCAAAACCTTTACCAAACCCTTTGTGCCATAGAGAGAGAAGGATCAGAAGAATCCTCAGAGGGATTGGAAGGGAAGCCCAAGTTGGATGATGACACCAGACGAGAATTGATGAGGAAGAAGCTTTGCTTCTCTTGCAGAGACCCTTGGATCCCAGGGCATCGGTGCATGGGAAAGGGATAGATCCACTACATTGAGGTGGAATCATGCAGTGAGGACGATGAGGATATCAAGTCACAGACAGACAATGGCTCAGAGGATGAGCTTACAGATGAGCCAGAACGACATCTGAAGAAACCTCAGACATAGGCAGAAGTGCAACGAAAGGAGGAGACAAAACCTTGAACAAAGGTGAAAGGGGGGACCATAGCAACCCTTTCCGGAGTACCCAGGTACAACACTCTCTGGCTCAAGGGCCTTATACAGGGGCAACATATGACAACTTTAGTAGATGGTGGGGCCACTCACAATTTCATTGATGCGTCCTTAGTATCCCGGAGGGGGATACACATTGAGGAGTTTGAGGGGTTTACCGTGGCTGTGGCAGATGGGTATACTATAACATGCTTGGATATGGTTCCAGACTTGGAGGTCAAGCTAGGTAACTGCACCTCGATGAATACCTTCTATGTAGTCGACCTGTTAGATATAGATCCAGTGTTGGGGTACAGTGGCTATATTCATTGGGAGAGATTGGGTTCAACTATCAGACGTTGACCATGACTTTCAAAGATGCCAGTGGGTCAAGAGTAGTATTGAGAGGTATGTGTATAGGATCACCCAGAGCATTATTAGTGAAGAGGATGGATCAGATATTCCTCCATGGTGATGTAGCGCATGCAACAGAGTGTCTGATGACCACCTGAAAGGATTCAGAGGGAAAAGAGCATTACCATCCACAGATCACAGAGTTGCTGAGTTAGTATGAGATAGTGTTTGGGATGATACCACTAGGGAGGCCACTTGACAGGGGGTTCGAGCATACTATTGAGTTGGAGGCGGGGCTACACTTGTGATCAACACACCCTATAGACACCCCAAGAGATTCAAGGATGAGATCAAGAAAGCAATCAAGGAATTTCTTGCGATGGGGCACATTAGGCCCAACACGAGTCCTTTTGCTTCTTCAGTCGTACTGGTACTGAAGAAGGATGACACATTGAGGATGTGCATAGAATACAGAGCCCTTAATAAGAAGATGATCAAGAACATGTACCCCATTCTGCGCATAAATGAGCTAATGGACGAGCTACATGGGGCAATTTTCTTCATCAAAATTGATCTACGGTTAGGATATCATCAGATCAACATCATAGAGAAGGACATGGAGAAGACAACTTTTAGATGCCATTTTGGGCACTTCGAGTTTTTGGTCATGCCATTTGGATTGACCAATGTACCAACCACATTTCAGTTTTACATGAATCACATCTTCAGGGGGCAGTTAAGGAAGTACCTTTTGGTATTCATCAACGATATTTTGATTTACAGTAGGACATGGGTTGAGCATTTGGCACACTTGGAGGATGTCTTGGGCATTATGCAGGCATAATCATTATATGCGAAGGAGTCCAAGTGTGAGTTGGGGATGAGAGAAATACTGTACTTGGGGCATATCATCAATGAGCATGGAGTATAGGTTCATCAAGAGAAGATGAGGGCCATTCTGGATTGGCCAACACCCAAGAACCTCATAGAGTTGAAGTGATTCTTTGGGTTATGCAGTTACTATAGGAGTTTTGTCAGGGGTTTTTCACAGTTGGAGGCACCACTCATAGATCTAACCAATAAGGGTGCTTTTTAGTGGACTGATGAGTCACAACAGACTTTTGAGAAGATGAAGGAGTTTATGAGCACATGCCCTATTCTAGCCCTTCCGAATTTCTCTTGGTCGTTTGTCCTAGAGTGCGATGCATCAGTGGTGGGGATTGGAGTAGTTTTGATGCAAGGGGGCCATCCCATTCTGTTCATGAGAAGGAATCTCAGTGAGTCAGAGAGACTCTATTCGATTTACGACAAGGAAATGCTAGCAATCATGCATGCCTTAAGCAAATTCAGGAAGTATCTGGTGGGTAGCAAGTTTGTGGTGAAGACTGATCACAATAGTCTCAGGTATTTCCTGGATCGGAAAGACCTTATCGAGATACAACAAAAGTGGGTCTCAAAGATCCAAGCCTTTGACTTTGACATTGAGTATGTTTAAGGAAAAAGGAATGTCGTAGCAGATGCTTTGTCTAGGAGGTCAAGAGGGTGTTCGATCATGGATATTTGCACAGATTGGAAGGCACATTTGTTGGTGGAGTACTCCAAAACAAGTTTTCCTGTGAGGTACTAGATGGAAAAGTAGTGGATGATAGATACCAGGTGTTAGGCAATGTCATTTTCTACAAGTATCAGATCTACTTGGTTCCAGAATCTACCTTAAAAGGGAAGGTTTTGAAGGTTTTCCACGATTCACCTACAACTGAGCATCAGGGATTCTCCAAAAGATACCGATAGATCAGGGAGAGATTCTCATGGAAGGGTCTGAAGGATGATGTACTGAAGCACGTACATGAGTGCACGACTTGTCAGTAGAACAAGTTTGAGCAGACACACCCCACGGGGTTACTTTAGCCTCTACCCATTCTGGATCAGAAATGGGAGAGCATTTCTATGGACCAAATTTTCACACTTCTTTGCCATACCCACAGACTACTGTTGAAATAATGTAACTGCAAAGAGTATTCTTATTATTATTGTTATTTTATTATTAAGATTAATCCCCATTGTGGATTAATCATGTCGATAATTGTATAAGGACCAAATCCCCTTTTGTGGATTGGTCATCAGAAAATTATAAAGGGAAGAACAAGAAGTCAGCCCCAACAGTTGTTATTGAAGACCCGGAATTAATTAAAGGAGGCTAGCGCCTCACTTCTAACACAGAACTCACTTGCTCATTCTCTTATGAGGCAAGCTGCAATTACCAGTTGGAGAGAGGGATAAGAGTGGCACATCTCTTGGGGAGGACTATCTGTATTGGTTT
>JZKD02S1661944.1:0-11395 GCA_000966675.3 Picea glauca
CCATTGTTGGGGCTTTGAAAGCCATGTTACATGATCAGGGGCTACCATTGTTTCTTTGGGATGAGGCTTGCAACACTGCAGTTTATCTGCAGAATAGGAGTCCACACCTAGAGTTCAAAGCTCTTGTGGAGAACCAAACTGGGAAGAAAATCAAAGTGTTGAGATCTGATAATGGGGGTGAGTATACCACCAATGAGTTCAGTGACTTTTGTGCTAGGGAGGACGTTAAGAGAGAAGTGACAGTTCCTTACAACCCACAGTAGAATGGGGTTGCTGAGAGGAAGAACAAGGCCATTGTTGGGGCTACGAAAGCCATGTTACATGATCAGGGGCTACCACTGTTTCTTTGGGCTGAGGCTTGCAACACTGTAGTGTATCCGCATAATAGGAGTCCACACCAAGAGTTCAAAGCTCTTGTGGAGAACCAAACTGGAAAGAAAATCAAAGTGTTGAGATTTGATAATGGGGGTGAGTATACCTCCAATGAGTTCAGTGACTTTTGTGCTAGGGAGGGCATTAAGAGAGAAGTGACAGTTCCTTACAACCCATAGCAGAATCGGGTTGTTGAGAGGAAGAGCAGGGCCATTGTTGGGGCTGCGAGAGCCATGTTACATGATCAGGGGCTACCACTGTTTCTTTGGGATGAGGTTTGCAACACTGCAATTTATCTGCAAAATAGGAGTCCACACAGAGTCTTGAGAGATAAGACTCATGAGGAGGCTTTCTCTGGGAAGAAGCCTAAGGTTGGGCACTTTAGGATTTTTGGGTGCCTTACCTATTCACATGTCCCTTGTGAGAAGAGGACAAAGCTAGAACCCACAGCAAAGAAGAGCATCATTGTTGGGTATAGAGAGACCTTGAAGGCTTTCTGCATATACATCCCCTCTTTGAGGAAGACAGTCGTGCGACGAGATGTGAGATTTGTGGAGGATAGAGCCTTCTGGAGGTCACAAGATATGGAGTAGGGGGAGCAGTCAGCCCCTCAAACTCAGGTGAGTCCTTCACAGAGCATAGTGAAACAGAGTTCAGGACCACTTGCTTCAAGGACGACTGGTCCACAGGTCGCAGGGTCACAGGTTACTAGTTCACAGGGTACTATTTCTCAGTCTATTGGTTCTCAGACTACCTCAGGATCATCTTCAGGTACACAATCTTCAAATGGTGGGATTGAGGAGGGTGAGTTCCCTCCACATGGTGCTACTTTAGAGAAGAGGAAGCCCAAGTGGCTTCAAGACACTTTGAAGGAAGCACAGGGTTCTGTGGGGAATCCCAAGCAAGTTGTGAGGGAGAGTAAACCTCTTGAGAGGTTTTGCATCTATCTTGTGATGGTGAGCAGCATCAAAGAATTCGAGCCTTCCACTTTTGAGGAGGCAACAGGTCTGGAAGGATTAGTGGAAGAGTACAATTCCATCATGAAGAATGATGTTTGGGAGGTGGTTCCGAGACCTGAGGGGAAGTCAGTGGTGACTTCCAGGTGGCTCTACAAGATCAAGTATGTTGTTGATGGCAGCATTGAGAAGTTCAATGCTCAATTTGTAGCTTGAGGGTTCTCACAAGTAGAGGGAGTAGACTATGATTAGACCTTCGCTCAGGTTGCTAGATATACCTCTATAACGGCAGTGATCTCCATTGCAATAGAGATGGGTTGAAAGATCCATCAGATGAATGTGAAGACCGCATTTCTAAATGGTCTCATAGAGGAGGAGGTGTACATTGAGCAACCTCAAGGCTTTGAGGTGCATGGGAGAGATTCTCATGTGTGCAGATTGAAGAAGGCATTGTATGGGTTGAAGTAAGCTCCTAGAGCTTGGTATTCAAGGATAGATACATACTTGCAGCAAATGAGTTTCGAGAAGAGAGAGGCGGATCCCAACCTTTACTTCATTTTGGTTGGGGAGGATCCTCTCATTCTTGTGCTATATGTGGATGATCTCTTCATTACAGGGGCTGAAAGACTCATAGTTGGTTGCAAGGAGAGCCTTGCTTTAGAGTTCAAGATGAAAGACATTGGACCGATGCACTACTTCTTGGGATTAGAGGTTTGGCAGGAGCCTGGACACATCTTTCTGGGACAGGGCAGATATGTTGTTGACATTCTGAGGAGATTCTGGATGGAGGATTGTAGNCCAATGAGTTCAGTGACTTTTGTGCTAGGGAGGACGTTAAGAGAGAAGTGACAGTTCCTTACAACCCACAGTAGAATGGGGTTGCTGAGAGGAAGAACAAGGCCATTGTTGGGGCTACGAAAGCCATGTTACATGATCAGGGGCTACCACTGTTTCTTTGGGCTGAGGCTTGCAACACTGTAGTGTATCCGCATAATAGGAGTCCACACCAAGAGTTCAAAGCTCTTGTGGAGAACCAAACTGGAAAGAAAATCAAAGTGTTGAGATTTGATAATGGGGGTGAGTATACCTCCAATGAGTTCAGTGACTTTTGTGCTAGGGAGGGCATTAAGAGAGAAGTGACAGTTCCTTACAACCCATAGCAGAATCGGGTTGTTGAGAGGAAGAGCAGGGCCATTGTTGGGGCTGCGAGAGCCATGTTACATGATCAGGGGCTACCACTGTTTCTTTGGGATGAGGTTTGCAACACTGCAATTTATCTGCAAAATAGGAGTCCACACAGAGTCTTGAGAGATAAGACTCATGAGGAGGCTTTCTCTGGGAAGAAGCCTAAGGTTGGGCACTTTAGGATTTTTGGGTGCCTTACCTATTCACAAGTCCCTTGTGAGAAGAGGACAAAGCTAGAACCCACAGCAAAGAAGAGCATCATTGTTGGGTATAGAGAGACATTGAAGGCTTTCTACATATACATCCCCTCTTTGAGGAAGACAGTCGTACGATGAGATGTGAGATTTGTGGAGGATAGAGCCTTCTGGAGGTCACAAGATATAGAGTAGGGGGAGCAGTCAGCCCCTCAAACTCAGGTGAGTCCTTCACAGAGCATAGTGAAACAGAGTTCAGGACCACTTGCTTCAAGGACGACTGGTCCACAGGTCGCAGGGTCATAGGTTACTAGTTCACAGGGTACTATTTCTCAGTCTATTGGTTCTCAAACTACCTCAGGATCATCTTCAGGTACACAATCTTCAAATGGTGGGATTGAGGAGGGTGAGTTCCCTCCACATGGTGCTACTTTAGAGAAGAGGAAGCCCAAGTGGCTTCAAGACACTTTGAAGGAAGCACAGGGTTCTGTGGGGAATCCCAAGCAAGTTGTGAGGGAGAGTAAACCTCTTGAGAGGTTTTGCATCTATCTTGTGATGGTGAGCAGCATCAAAGAATTCGAGCCTTCCACTTTTGAGGAGGCAACAGGTCTGGAAGGATTAGTGGAAGAGTACAATTCCATCATGAAGAATGATGTTTGGGAGGTGGTTCCGAGACCTGAGGGGAAGTCAGTGGTGACTTCCAGGTGGCTCTACAAGATCAAGTATGTTGTTGATGGCAGCATTGAGAAGTTCAATGCTCAATTTGTAGCTTGAGGGTTCTCACAAGTAGAGGGAGTAGACTATGATTAGACCTTCGCTCAGGTTGCTAGATATACCTCTATAACGGCAGTGATCTCCATTGCAATAGAGATGGGTTGAAAGATCCATCAGATGAATGTGAAGACCGCATTTCTAAATGGTCTCATAGAGGAGGAGGTGTACATTGAGCAACCTCAAGGCTTTGAGGTGCATGGGAGAGATTCTCATGTGTGCAGATTGAAGAAGGCATTGTATGGGTTGAAGTAAGCTCCTAGAGCTTGGTATTCAAGGATAGATACATACTTGCAGCAAATGAGTTTCGAGAAGAGAGAGGCGGATCCCAACCTTTACTTCATTTTGGTTGGGGAGGATCCTCTCATTCTTGTGCTATATGTGGATGATCTCTTCATTACAGGGGCTGAAAGACTCATAGTTGGTTGCAAGGAGAGCCTTGCTTTAGAGTTCAAGATGAAAGACATTGGACCGATGCACTACTTCTTGGGATTAGAGGTTTGGCAGGAGCCTGGACACATCTTTCTGGGACAGGGCAGATATGTTGTTGACATTCTGAGGAGATTCTGGATGGAGGATTGTAGACCCATGTCCACACCAATGATAACCAACTAGAAGAAGCTTCATTCTTTTGAGTTAGAGTTGGTTGATCCCACGTTGTATTGTCAGTTGATTGGTTCGTTGATGTATTTGGTCAACACCAAACCAAATCTTTGTTTTGTTGTCAACTCTCTTAGTCAATTTATGGTGGAGCCTTGGAGAGTGCATTGGGTGGCAGCGAAACATGCGCTTAGGTACCTTAAGGGTATGATGGATTATGGCATGAACTATGAGAGAGAGGATGGAGTCAGATTGATTGGCTACACAGATTCAGATTGGGCAGGATGTGTCAGTGACAAGAATAGTACCTCAGGTTGTTGCTTTGGATTGGGCTTAGCAATGGTGTCTTGGTTCAGTCGAAAGCAAAAGTCAATGGCTTTGAGTTCTACAGAGGCTAAGTATATGGCAGCCAATCAGGCCAGTTGTGAGGCCATATGGCTTCGCAAGTTGTTGATTGGAATATTTGGTGTGCAAATGAGACCCACGGTGACCTACTGTGACAATCAGAGTTGCATCAAACTCTCTAAGAATCGAATTTTATATGACAGGTCTAAACATATCGAGATTAGATATCACTTCATCCAGGACTATGTTCAGAGAGGAGCGGTTGGGTTACAGTATATATCCACTGATGAGTAGGTGGCAGACATCCTCACTAAAGCTTTGGGGAGAGGCAAGTTTGTACCTTCCAAAGATAAGCTTGGGGTGGTGAAGAACACTTTCCTCGATAAAAGGGAGTGTTAAAATAAATTAAAAAGTACCAAGGTCAAGTATTTCTCATCACCTAGGCACCTAGGGGTGAGAAAGCGTCCAATGTGGTCCCTAGTGCATTAATTTCATGAGATGTGAAATTAAAAGTGACTTTATGAAATGTAAGTGAAGTGGGTCACTAAAAGGTCATTTAATCTCCACCGTCCATCTAGTCTAATCTCCACCATTGGATTAGATGACTCTTCAACTTCCCTCATGAGGTCGAATTAGGGAAAGAGGCGCCCCATTCCTTTGGCATTCTTCATGTGCATTTGGAGATTGAATGAGAAAGAGAAGTCGAGCTAGAGAAGAGAGGCACACATGTTGAAAGTGGCATGAATTCCAAGGCAAGATTGTGGCACAAATATCGAGGCATAAGGTACAGTAAGTACAGGGCCATACAGTAAAGATTTTGAGCAAGACGTACAGCAATAAACTAGCACAGAAATAGAGGAGGCAAGCTGCACAAATTTCTAGGCAAGTTTGGCATAGAAATTGAGGAACCCAGCTGACATAAATTTATGGAAAAGAGTGACAGTAGAAGGCACGATTTTTTAGGTAGTCGTACAGCATTAAATGTTGTGACATCCGTACTCTGTACCAACGTTACCAACATCGCGATATTATCGTCGTTTTGAGGGTCAGCGACATTATCGCCTGAAAATATCGCGATATTTTACTCTGGCGATAATATTGCGATATTTTTTAAAATAGCGTGATATATAGCAAGTAGATGGAAAATGTCGCAGGGACGCAGACAGTCACGAATTAAAAGCCAATTTATTTGTTTTTAAAGTGTCATTTTGCTAACAGAGTGTGGGGTTTCGAGACAAAAGGAGCAAGAGGCGAGCAAGAGCCGAAAACTTAGTTTTTTTTTGTCATTTTGCAAACATAAAGAGGCTAATAATCTACTAATTAATGGTATTATTAAATTCTTAAATTTCATCCTTTATCTTAAAAGTGACATTCTCCTTTATCTTTCATTTTTATCCTTTTACTTAAATTTTTAACATTACCATTAATTGTTTCAAGATGTTTGAGAGCGGTTCCAACCTCATTGGACTTCATATGCAGAAAGTAGAATTTTAGGTCCCGTTCAAAATTCAGTTGACTTGATGGTTTTCAGGATTTCAAGATTGGCATTATTGCAACATTTCCACTAGATTCTATCATGTATGAGGGTATGGAAGTGGCATTTAGTCAAGAGCACCAAGTGCTCTATGTACCTTGATGTTGGTGGCATTGATTGTTGAACTCTTTTGTCATGACCCTAGTAAAATTGTACCCTTCACTCAAGTAAAATCACTTATTAGGCATGTTAAGCTTTTTCTATCTTATTTTAATGCTTAGAGGGTGACACTGATGACGAGGATCCTAATATAGACAATGATTTTGATGATATGTAGTTATTTGTTGTAGCATGATTTTTTTTGGACTCTAGAGGCCATTTACAACCTCTTGTTGATGTGTTTTGGTTTAGAGATGGATTGCGCTTGGTGCTATTTTGGTTATATGCACCCTTACTTTCTATTTACATGAGAAACTTTGCATATGTGTATAAGGTTTGGATTCATATGGATGCACATGAATATATCTTCTTCACGGACTCCGACAGAGCGCGTTGTACTTGGCAGTAGCACTAGTAGAGGACACCAGAGTCTAGCTCCTTCTTCTTCTACAGGACATCAGAATCCAATGTCAACCCCAGGGCCTTCTTCCTCTAAAGGAAAATCCATTTCTAGAGCCATCACCTTTGCCTATAAAAGGGGTAGAGGGAATCGTTAGTTTATTTACCTGATTTCATTGTAGATGACTCATGATGATGAGATACATTTATTATATTTTTTGATGATATTTTGAGGCTTTAGAGTCAAGACATCTGTGATGTATTCGAGATTACTAGACATCTTATACATCTTATATATCAGTTATCTTTTCATATTTGTGTGGAAATGCATTTATTTGATGTTGTTGATGCTTTGGATATTTAAAAAATTGAAAAAAATGAATATTTTTGTATTTTTTTTCATTCTTACGACATTTTCCGATATTTTCCCCAATGTTGCTGATATTTTTGTTTTCGGACCCTCGGCGATATTTTGCCGATGCCGATGTTTGCAAAACTGCCCTATACCGATTTCTCAGCACAGAAATCGAGGAGTTGTTTAGCACACATTTCAAGGCTGTGTGTGGGCACAGAAAACAAGATAAGGCTGTATTTTGTATTGTTGAAGATGACTGCTATAAAAAGAATTTCTCTCTGAGCTCTGAATAATAAAAGCCTCTCCTCTCTCACTGGTTTTCCCCTTGTGAGTTTTTCCAGGGTCTAAGTTTGACCAAAATCTCTGTGTGCAAATTTCTGGGTGTGTTTATTTCTGATTTAAATGCTGTAGCAAACTTCATGTGTTTCAGTTTGTGAGCATTTATTTTACTGCCAACTAATTTGCTGCTGAAAAGTACAATGTGGGTTGGGCATTAAACTATGTCGTCTCATTGAGACTTGAAACCAGGTTGGGGTCTGAAATTTCTACAATGGGGTTGTACGAAGACCTGGTGGATTATTCTTCAGATCCACTAGAGGAAAGTGATACTTTTGGATGTGGTAGAGAATGTGGAAACGAAGGGAATGCCAAGCTAGGATATTCTGGACCCTGAAATTTCAAAGTGCTCGGAATGGCTTGAAATCGGACACCAACACTGCTTGTCATACTAGCTACGCAAAAGTCTAGTGACCCTGCTAAAAATAATACTGCTAAAATAGCCCAAAAATCCATGGTCTCAGAATATCTGACGAAACACGAACCATAGGCAAATCTCCCAACTAGGTCCTCAAATATGTAAACAGCTCGCCAATTGGACCACTCTCAAAAAATGCTAAAAATATCAACTTCTCAGATTTTCCTAAAAACTGAACCCCATGCATATCTCTCCAAAGGGTATCCAAAACTGTGATCAGATCATGAAAAGATCTCCAAGAAACGCAAAAATTCAACTTCACAAATCTTGAAATCAAGAAACTCAGAACTGCAAGAAACCATCTTGATCATACCCTTCAAGATCTTCGACCTCCCATACTTGCCAATGGACTGAAGGACCAAGGAGGCTTCAAAGAACTTGCCATGTCTCCATCCTAAAAGGCTAGTTGAGGTAATCTCCATCAAGGAGCAAAGGGTGAAGCAAGGGTATCTCTCACTTCCAGCAGCAAAATCCTCCAGGGTGTTGTATCCTATGAAGAAAGAAGACAACTCTGAAAATGATCTCAAGGCACAAGGGATAGGTGCCAAACTCAACCTGGAAAATGGCATGCAGAACTGTTTGCATGGAGCAAATCATACACTGTAACATGAGGGATTGTATTCTCTTTACACAGGCCCAATCAGCAAGTCACAACCTATAATCCTAGATCTCAGCCCCATAAAGAAGAGTCAACTTGATGATCATTTCAAAGAGATTCATCTTAACAGAAATGTCCTGAAACTACATAAGAAAGCACTGGTGCTCAAGCATGGAAAGAGACCCACAACCCTTGCTAAGTTGGGATTGGGCAACATGTCTCGAACTGAACATGGGAACAATGAAATAGAGCCCAAATAAGCATAAGTTGTGGTGATCTCTATCTTGGTCCCTCTTAAGAAGTGGAAATTGGACAGGGCATTCTTAGAGGCATTAAATATCATGACCTTAGTCTTGCTAATGCTCACCACCGTTTACCTGTGGTCACAGAAACTCGTGAGGGCATCAAGATACCTTTTCAGGCCCTCAGGGGAGGAGGCCAAAAAGACTACATCATGTGCAAACAAGAGTAGAGAAATTAGAACATGATGTAAAAGAAAACCATTGCCTACATGCATCTAGCTCAATAATGTGTATCCAGAACAAGGTCAACAAGAGGGAGCACCCCTGCTTGAACCCTATGGTGCTCCTAATGAAGACAAAAAGACCCTGTGATGTGCAAAGCTGACCAATAAAATTCTCATATAGCCTCATGATAGCAGTGATGAGAAACTCGAAGTTGTGTCATGATTATATTCTCAACTAACTCGAGATGAAATCTCTAATACCAATGAGCACAATTATGGATGTGTTTTCATAACTGAAAACAGTTATGAAAACATGGAAAAATAATGAGCACAAAGGCAAGAACACACACAAAAAAAACACCCAAGTAGTTTCCACGTGTACGACTTATACACTCTTCTATTATATGAATGTATACATAAGAGTATAATGGATACATATTTGGAATGTGCAAGAATAGAACAAATACCAGGAAAAGCTTGCACGCGTGGCTTCTAAAGATAACTCATCCAAATAATTAAAATAGGATAAGAATAAAGCCAAAATGTAAATAGAAAAGCTAAAGCTAAAACCAAAAATTCAAAACACGAAGCTAACAGCTAACTCAAAGCTCTCATCACTCAAGATGATGATTGCAAGCCTTGGGTGGATTTCAGTAGTCACTAGAGGCACTTTCTTTGTACAATTTTTAAAAGTTTACAGATAAAAGTCTTACAGCAATTAGAAATGAATGTAAAAACACTTAGCGCTCAGCTACCACTTACTAATTGATGATAGTCTTGCTGCATAACCCTTTATCGTGGCTTGGTATATAACGTAAAAGAGCTTCTACCTTCTTGATAAAAGAAAACTCACCCAATTCCTCGATATATGCCAACATTTTGCAGACAAGAACCACAGAAACAACAATCAGCTAGCTCTTTACCTCTTTTTTGCTTTTTGTAGATTAATGAAAGGAATTGTTTTTGCACTCCCACTATGTCTTTACACTGCCTGTCCTTCTGAGTCCCATTAATCTATTTTGTGGTCATTCATTGGTTATTAGCAAAATTATTTTATCTTATCTTGCTAAAATAATTTTAAATCAAGGAAAATAATTGCTACCCTTCGATAAAGTGATCTGGGATGTTAAATCAAATAGAAGACTACAGCTCCAATTGGTGACCTCCATGAACATTGTTTTAAACAGACTTGCTCAAAATTTGCGCTTTGTCATTTTCAAGACTAAGTGAATGAGGACATTAAGTGCTTTCCATTTATTTGATGGCAATTTCAAATTTTAAACAACTTAAAATAGTGAAAAGTGAAATTTTTTTGGTAAAATAGAACACTATTAGCATGATGTTGCATGACCATCACCACTTATAATGATATGCTTAAATGGACAAATGCACCAAATGTACCTCTTTTCACAAGATGGTTGAAACAAGAAAATGCTTTTAACCCTGGTAGAGTATTCATTGCATGGAAAACAAGCAAAATATGTTATTGAATTACCTCCATTCTAATATACAACAGCTGTAGCACAGCATAAGGATACGTGACTATAAGCAATGCTTCTCTTAGAGTAATAAGTACTGAAAGCGATGAGCAAGAATGCAGCTAGACGAGACAAAACCCCATAAATGCTATAAACAAATGGATTCAGCAACCAACACATTTCAAATAACTGGAAGAGGCAAGAAGACAAATTAAAACCATCTCAAGGAGGAGATGAAGGAGATACAAACAAAATACCGAAAGGAGTAAAATAGGCGACAAAACAAAGATGAAGCAAAATAAAGCAACAAAATTTCATTAGATGCAAGCAAATAATACATGGAGACAAGCTTGAACTACAAGACCCTCCAAGACCTCAACTTGACTTAAACATTGACTAAAACTACCCTTTTATAGACCAAATATGTGATTATTTTAATAATTTCTCTAAACCTTAATATTTTAAAAGTAATTCCTACCGAACCCTCATAAATGTCCAACAAGGGTAAGAAAACAGAAGGTATCAGGATTTTTTTATACATATGACTAACTTAAAGACGTATAAGTACAACCAAGGACATCTTAGGATTTTTACATTATTTTATTAATGTGTAAAATAAGAACCCAATAAATTTGTATAATAGAATTATGACAGGATAAGCACAAAAATACATATCCACCACCAGATGTTAGCTTGGTTATAGAAACAATAATTGCTTTCCCAAGGTGACACTCCCAATCACAATCACCTCAGAGTGGATCCATGTTTCCACGATATAGGCAATGCTTGGCTCATGGGAATCGCCCCCATTAGCTAGAAATGATTCCTATTAGAACAGAATCATCTCCACCTGTTGTAGACAATTTTGAACAAGAAATATTACCGATAACAGGATATGTCTCTTGCCAATTAGGAATTACCTCTTGCGACTGGGGATGGTCTTTAAAGAAAAAACTATACTAAAACAATCACATCAATAGCAAAACATTAGAGGACTAGATAGGTATTCCCTGAGTTCTGATTTTGATGGGTCTTACTTTGCTAGTGCAACTCTTTAGATGTTTTATCAATCATTCCAATATAAATAACTTTTTGCAAGAACTTACCAATGCTTATATTAGCATTATATTAGTGCCAGTACCAATGCTTATATTAGCATCTAGACCTGCAAATACTTGCTACTACTCATAATCATCACTGATAGAAGGAATAACGTTCAGATTTGTTTCTCCCTAGATTGGTCCTAGCTAACATTATAATTTATAAATTACAAAATATTGTCAAGACAT
>JZKD02S1661944.1:24539-37067 GCA_000966675.3 Picea glauca
TAGATTGGTCCTAGCTAACATTATAATTTATAAATTACAAAATATTGTCAAGACATGTAACATAACATGGTTGAGACACGATTACAGAGTAAACTTCAACATCTTTGAATTGCGTTGCAAATCTACATTCAACATGGATACTTCTAGAACCATGCACGTATGTGAATGTGCCATAAGATAACACTTTAAATTGCCATGATATACATTTAGCATGCATACTTATAGAACCATGCACGTGATCCGGATATGCTATAACACTTTAAATAGTCGTGATATCATTTTAAGGCAAAATCGAACTCTAAAATACAACAGTGAATTTGAATTTTTTTAATTCGGAAAAAAGTTATGTATATTTTTGAAAATATGTATAATGTTGTATCCCGGATTCCTAAGATCTGGAAGGTACCTCCTGCACCTGAACTGCACACATTTTCAAAACCAGCGCAAACTACAAGTGATGTTTAGGCTTTTGCCCTAATTGAACAAGTGGATTCTCGACACATAATTTTAGTGAGGACGAATGCTGAAACGACAAAAATGGATGTTAAACATAATTGACAAAGAGTGTCTTCAATACAGGAAAGTAGGGTGGTGAGGATGAATAACCTAATACCAAAGATGGATATATTCTAAACACCAATTGACCAAATGGGTCCTTAGAACAGGTAAGAGGGGTGGTGAGATCAACCTCCAATGCCAAAGGTGGATATTGGCCCTAATTGATCAAGTGGGTTCTAAACACAGGTAAATAGGGTGGTCGTGATCAATCTCAAATGCCAAAGATGGATGTTAGCCCTAACCGACCAAGTGGGTTATAAAGACAGGCATGTAGGGTGGTCGTCATCAATCTCAAATGCCAAAGGTGGATGTTAACCCCTGGACCAAGTGGAGTCTAAATACAGGTGAGTGGGATGGTGGTGATGAATTGTTAGTGGGCAATTTATATATTTCCGAGCACAGTATGGCCCCTAATTCCAGGAGGGGATCAATGTATCCACAAATTGGACAGCCACCAAATCAACAGAACGGTTCTCTTCAAGCCCCTCCCCACCAACCCTTCGTCTTGCAGAAGCCGTGCCTTACCTTGTTGCTCAAATGCTTAAAAAAGCGGTTGAAGCAGACCAAATTCAAAATCCATAATGCCCACTGGATTATATCAACTGGAAAAATAATGTGCAGAAGCAAATAAATACCTGGATGTCAACAAAGCCAGGATATGCAGTGAATTCAGGAGCTGAGTTCGCATGGCCTGTTCAATGTATTTCCATAACATGGGTTCATTGTTGCTCCAACAAAGATTGGATATCAGTAATTGTCCCAGCTCCACACTGGGCACCTGCAATCCTGCTCCCACAAGACACTTGGTAACTTCAACTCCCCACAAAAGAGCAGGGTCCCTCTGTTCCTGCGATAGTTGTGTCAACTCTAACACCTTTTGCTGCCACTGCTGTAGAGAAGAGGAATCCATAGCCATCTCTTCGTCTTTTGTTCCCGCCTTTCTAATCCACCACACAGACGGACAGTCGGAGGAAACAAAAGTATGGCGGATGCGATCTCGAAATCCCCAAAATATAAATATGGTAACTAGGAAGCCGAAAGGCCTGAAAGGTTCAGATGGGTTTTTAGGCCTTAGTCAACATCTGAGGGGTTGGAAGGTACCGGCATTGATTGGGAAGTATGGGCAGACAAAGTGGGAGTTAAAGGAAGCTCCCTCAAGAGCCAAAGGGATGTGTTTCGTTCATACTAGCATCTCCATTGGTCTGGTTTTTTTAGATATATGTCGATTATTTTATTCTTTAGAAACGGGTCGTTTACAAGATCTACATATGTTGAATTTGTATGTGGACATCACACCATCACCGAACCTCGATCTGTTTGAAGTGCCCAGAAGGATGATCCATTCATCGATGTGAAGGTTTTTTTATTGAAATTTCAGTGATTCGATGAACAAAATTTTCAATCTTTTATAAAATAAAAATCTTCACTTTCAGCAACAATCTTAAGCTTAAATACAAGTTTTGAATGATTTTAAACTAATAACCGTTAACAACGAAATTAAGATAAGTGTCAGCTTTGGATAATTTGGTGTAAACGAAATTTGGATACGTTGGTGTAAGACTTAATGCAAATTTTATGCAATTTTAATATTTAAAATATTCTAAACTTTCAACTCTATAATTGGATTTAGGTAGAAGTTTTTAATAATTTTAATATGGAAAAAAAATTCAAATATAATTAGGGTTAGGTTAAGATTAAATTTTGAAAGGAAAAAATATATATATATATATTAATTATTAGTTATGTATTTGAGGTTAGATATTTGATAATTTTGTGTTCATAATCGCAAATATTATTCAATATAATTAAAGTTTTGAATAATTTTAATATAAAAAATTTAATTTTTTTTATTTGTTAGTGTGTTTATTTCTAGTAAAATTAGTTTATTATCTGGGTCATACTAACCCTTAATATGATTAGATATTTTTTGGATATCTCCTATAAATTATCACTAGTTTAACAAAAAAATATTCAATTATATGGAAAAATAAAAAATTTAACTAATCTTAATAAAATAAAAATATTTTATTTTAATTCAATTAAATATTATATTTATAAATTTTAATAAAATTAGAATTCACAATTTTAATAATCTAATTATTTAAATCTTTGTTGTTTACTAATTTTAATAAAATAAATGTTGTTTACCAATTTTAATAAAATAAATGGACACTTTTGACTTAACTCTTTGTATACTCTTTCTTGAGTGGTTAAGATATTGACAGTTGACCTTACACAGCAAGATGAGCTGCCAAAGCCCATGAGTGAGACCCTTTCCAACCATCCAAGTAGTGGAAGTTGTTGATGATGGTTGATTGCCAAAACAATGATTTTAGGTGAAATACAAACCTCCCACTCTACTACTTATATGGTTTCTTTCATTCTAAGAAAAGACATGGTGTTGTTATGTGAACAGTCAATGCACAACCCATAAAAAAGGGGGAAAATATTCCTTTTGGAAGAAGTCTTTTGTCTGGTGTGTCCCATTGTAGGTGGTATGGATATTTCAAGGATTGCAACACCACGTCATTTCGTAAGTGTAGGGACATTTCAATGACTTTCTCTTTTGTTTTTATCCAAATAAAGTCGTTTCAATGCATGCACAATGTAAGTAAATTATTTATATTTTGCTCCAAGTGGTAAGTGGGGGCTTCTACATTATAAAATAATAATTCCATATATGATATGAATTTATTAATAGGAGGTTTTGAGAATCTTTAGCTTAATAATAATAAATTAATTGAAATTTTAATTTAATATAAAATTTGTTTTAACTTAAAAAGTATATTAAAAAAATTTGATTGGTTGAGTGATGATATTATGATTTTTTTTTAATGTACTTTGTTTGTAAAATAAGGAAAATATGAAAATGGCATGATTTAAAAAAAAATAATATGTTTTTGTTTTATCTTGCAAAATAGCTAAGTTTTTATAATTATTAATTTAATTAAATTTAGAATTTGATATATAATGTAAAATGATATGATATATTGGTTAAGTGGAATGACGATTGGATGATTTTTTTCAAAAATGTATATTTTGTCTTGCAAAATAGTTAAGTTGTTATAATTGTTAAATTTAATTGATTTTAAAATTTGATATACAATATAAAATAAAATGATATGATATGATATGTTGTTTGTCTTGCAAAATAGTTAAGTTGTTATAATTGTTAAATTTAATTGATTTTAAAATTTGATATACAATATAAAATGAAATGATATGATATGTTGGTTTAGTGGAAGGACAATAGCATGATTTTTTTCAATAATGTAATAATATGTTTTGTCTTAGAAAATAGTTAAGTTGTCATAATTGTTAAATTTAATTATATTTGGAATTTGATATACAATGTAAAATGATATGACATGTTGGTTGAGTGGAAGGACTATAGCATGATTTTTTTCAAAAATGTAATATGTTTTGTGTTGTAAAATAGTTAATTTGTCATAATTATTAAAATTAATGAAACTTGGAATTTGATACACAATGAAAAATGATAGTCCAACTACTCAAATAATAGTTTCCCCACTTATCATGTATAAGCATATCCTCCTCAATGTTTCAATTGATTCCTTTTAAATCTACTTTTAATATAATTTAATGGATAAGATACAACTAGTATATATAAAGGGTTGTTCAGTGAACATAAGTTTTTAAATGATGATTTTATCTGATGTGGAATAATTGAAGGGAAGAAGTTGTAAGGATAGTTACAACTATATATACAGGATTGTTCAATGAGCATAGGTTCTTAATGATGATTTTATTTAATGTGGAATGATTGAAGGGAAGAAGTTGTAAGGGTTGTGAAAACGATAGGCTTTAAGAAGAATAGTGTTGATTATAGGTAAAGATGTTAATGACATCTAAGTGGAAGTCAAGAGGGGCCTTCTTAGGTATCTTATAAGGTTTTAGAAATGTAATACCTCATTTGGATCAATTTACTACATGGTAGAAAAGGATTGTTATGGCCTAGAGGATTATAGATATGTTTATTTGAATATGATTGATTAATAGATTGTAGGGATATTTTATTATGACGGGTATATTTAACTTGGTGAAATAAATGAAAATGTGTTTTTTTTTATCTTTTATTGTGATTTAGTGTAGGTACATGGTTGTGAGTCATTGGTTCTAACGGTAGAGTGTTTATATGTATAGGTGCGTTCATATGTGTATTGCGATATAATTTGATATATTTTGTATTATTGGATTTTCTATGTTTACTAGCTAGGCTCTCGTGTGCATGGCAAGGGTAATCATACTAGATTACAAAAGGGAGTCTACTAAGTTAGAGCTCACACACTTTCTAATCATCATTAAATTCGATGAGAGGTAATAAAAAGATAATGAAAACCCATGTAAAAGTTAAGCTAAAAATTCAAATATGCATTAACTTTTTTAAATTCGAACATAAGATCCTAATATGGCCATGGTGTTACAAGGGAAAAACTCTCTATGGCCAAGGGTAAACCACAACAGACAGGTATGACAGCAAAAATCAACTCAATTCCAACATATGCTATATAAACTAATGTGCAATATAAGAAAGAGGCCTACTTCGATCCAACATTTGATGATGTTCCACCATTGAGCACTTTGACCCAAAGCTTTATACCTACAAGAAGTTCTTAACAAACAAGCAGAGAAAGTACATAGTGATGATATAAAAGAGGTTAGCACATTAGATAGCATAATCCATTAATAAACATTACAAACACGCCCATGGATAATAATCATATATTTGCAAGATACCAATAGGACGGAAAAGGAGTATTTCTATCAATAATTGATTAGCAGAAGTGACAACATTACAAACTTCTGTGTCGACACGGTTCGAAACCAAGAAACCAAGTTCCTTCCAACTGGGTCTCCACCACTTCAATCCTCCACCAAAGGCAAGCTCATAGGAAAGAGGCAATGAGGTCCTCTCAACAATGGAAAAGAGCTTGGGCGTTGAACACTGTGTTCAGACTTGAGGGACAAAGGGATGCAGACTCAATATGAAGTAATTTCTCCAAAGTAACTTTGCTCTCAAAGTTGAATGTTTTTTTCCTCTTTTCCATAGCTCGAAATTGTGCTCTTATAGCCTTCAAAATGCAACTGAAGGGTCGAGTCGGAACGTTTCCAGTATATGGAAGGCCAAGGATTAGAGATCTTTTGTCGTGACATGGAAACCCGACCTCATTTTGTATTTTCTAGCACAAATCCCGATGCACGCAGGCTTTAGTGGAGCAGCCAGCGTATACGCATCTTGCATAACTGATAGGGAGCGTATATGTGGAAAAATGTATATTTTTAGCTTTGGATTCATCAAAAAGGGATGATAAGTCTACATAGGGAAATGGAAAAAGGCCCTCTATGCAAGATAGCAATGGTGAGGCAAATCTTGCTATAACAGATGCCCCCTAATGTGTGAGATCAAAGGAGTATCTGCGATGGCCGAAATACATTATAAATAACCCAGAAGTGGAGTGGTAGAGAACCAGCTGGACGAACTCAATTGCTCATTACATTATGTACTGACTTTGCATACATGGCTGCCAAGAATACAATGCAGATCCATGTGGAAAATATACCAAACAAGTGTTCATGGCCATGAATAGGCAAATACAAATGTGGTTACATGCCAAAAGTTGTCATAGTCACGAACAAGGCCCAGTGAAACCAGTCTCAAAATCGATCTGAAGATATATGTATACCACGAAGTACAATCTGATCTCCCATTATCACTGAAGTCAAATAGGTATTGGTTCAATGAAGGGGAAGCAACAGCTCAGGAAAGTTGCAGCCACATAGTGATGTCTTCAAGTCTTCTACACTATCTGTCAAAGGTGCAAGTCTACATCATGTGAATAAAGGAGTTGAGGTCGAACACGATGAGACATCGTTTTTTTTACCGGTCATTGAGGTATACCATTAACAAACGTGAGACAACCTACCAATAATGAAAGTAGGTATTAAGGCACCGAGTACATTCCTACAAGTGTGAAAAAGGAGTCGATGTCGAACACCTGAGAAATCCATTGATCAGGAGACATTGATGTATTCCCATCTGTCAATGGTGAGAGAGCCTGCCACTAATGATTGCAAGCCTCAAGGTACTCATAAAACTCTAGGTCCCGTATCCAGAATAAATGAGTTGAAGTCGATGGAAAGAGACTCACTGAAAAGAGAGCATTGAGGCATCTCTCATCAGTCAGCGTAAGGAACAAAGCAGGAGCTTCATGATTTGGTGGAGATCGGACGAAGAACATGTTCACGAAACAATGACCCTGTGCGTATTTCGTGTGTGCCAAATGCAAGCGGTACATGAAAAAGACCCTCTGAATAGTAGCCAATGATGAAAAACTATTGACAAAGGCGAGGAAACCACCAATAAGGCTAATGGCATCCAAGACACTGCACGAATCCTAATGTGTGAATAGATGTCTTGCCGTCGAACACAAGGGAAACCACTCAGTCAACAACCAATGATGAAGTGTCGATTGTTGGGTTCAAGGTGACCTACCAATGATGAAAGTAGGGTCAGGGTGCATGATAAGACCAACGTAAAATGTGATTCTGAGACAAACTGAGGGTATGGCCAACATGCAAAGTCAAGATTTCTGAGGAGTGGCCGACACAGGTTGATAGACTTCCTTTGAACAAGAGCATGAGACATATGGTGGACCTCGACAGCATAGACTTAATGATGTGACAATTAGATGCAGGAGGCATCAATAACGTTCTCTATAGAGATTAGAAGAGTAACCAGTCGGTAGAGAAAAATCTGTAGCGAGATCAGCTTCCTAAGACCATGCTAAACCCAAAATTATGATGACACAAGGACTCAATAACTTTGTGCTCTGTTCAAAGGCGACATGACTGCTGCCAATTACAATATAGTACTCCCTTCTCGCCCGTCTTTTTTTTTTTTTCATAGCAAATGAATGCTATGATACAGAGGAGGGAACGAGTGTTGCAAGTAAGGAAAACTAGTTCTAGCAGTGGAACGTACCTATGCTTAATGCAAGGAAATGCATGCGGGAGATGGACACTCGGGGTGATGTTCCCTCCAGGGTATAGGGTGTCAAATTGCGAAGGATATAAACAAGGCTCTACTTGGTTGAGGATGCAAACTGCTTAGGCAACGGTTTATAACGCAAAGCAAGAACTGGCTAAAGGCTCAATACTACAAGCGAGGGCATGAGATGCAATCACAACTTAATGCCAAAAAATGTTCTTTTTTATATCTTTTAGTCTACTTGGTGTGAAAAAGGGGTAAACTTGTGCCAATAGATGTCTTTTCAAATCCAATTTACGAGTGTGAAAAAGACAAGTTCACTCGGCAATCTTTTCAATTTTTGGTAGCGAGTCGGAAAAGAGCCTAACTAAGACTCATGACCTTTCAAATCCAACTTTAACGAGCGTGAAAGGGACAAATCACTCGACGATCTTTTTAGGTTTTAGATGAGTTGGAAAAGAGCTTAACTGAGACTTGTTTTTCTGTTTTAATCAACATGTAAAGGGGGAGGCCAAGGCTCTCATCCCGACCTTTTGCCAAAATTTAGTACCTTGCAGATAACTAACAAGAGCTTGGGAAAACCCAAGGCTTTCCAATTCAAAGAGGAGAAGGTGCTAACGGAGGATACAGTCTCTATGATGGTTTGAATAATGTCTCTTAATGGAAAAGACATAGGTGGAGGAATGGGATGTCCCATCAGGTCGTCCCAATCGAAAGGAACCTCGTCAAGACTTGGAGGGAGAGCATTCGGGGGAAGAATAAATCTCTCTTGTTCAGAAGGGGGAGGATTTGAAATGTTGATGACATGAGTGAAAGGTGCATCATTCTCTTAAGGGAGAGTAGGGTTGACCAGAGATTTCACTGGTGTGGCCACTTCTTCAATTATAGGATGAAGAGGATGCATAGTAATGGGGGCAAGGGACGCTTCACCCTTAAAAAAGGGGGTGAGGTCGGGAGAGGATTGCGTCGGTGGAACCACCGAGACGATCAAGGGAGAAGTGGTGTGAAGAGAAACCATGGATACCTTGGAATCTGAAGGGCTCTTGGGTGAGCCCCATGCTTCTGGTATCTCGGCAGTAATCAGACACAAATGAGTAAGGTGACTTCCTTTGCAAGTCCTGCAAAAGAATTTAGGCTTACGTTTGAGGCGTCTATGCTTCTCAATGTAACTAGCAGGGGAAAGAGAGTCGTCTCCTGTATGATGAATAGAAGTGGGAGACGTGACATGGCTATGATTCGGGGAAAAAAGAATGGTGCCCCCAACATAATTGGTAGAGGTTGGGGGTAAGTTGTCGACGTAGTTTGTAGAAGAAGTCAACCCATCTCCAACATGACTGGCAGAGGTTGGAGATGGAGCACCAGTATGACTAATAGTGACTGGGCTGGTGATAGATGGTGGCATTTGATTCCACAGTACAGGGAAAGATTGATTCTGAAAAATTGCAAGCCAGGCAGGATCTTGGTATACCTCTTGCCCTAGCCCAAAAAGGTGTTGGTTCACACCAAAATGGTCCAAAGAGGTTTGGACGAGCATCGCCACTAAGGTCTATGAAGAGACCGAGGTAGGATAAGGATTATTCGAGTGAGGATATATGTTGCTCCCTTGTGAAGGGGTCCCATAAAGAGGGTAGTTCGAACCGCAAAACTAGTTCTCTCCGTATGAAAGACCTGGTGGTAATTGAGGATGTGTCATGGAAAAAGGCCCTCTATGCAAGATAGAAACAATGAGGCAAATCTTGCTATAACACATGGGAAAAACGAGTATTAGTTCTAAGATCTTAGGAGTGAACATCCTTACCACCAATAGTAAAAGGTTATTAGGAAATCTATATAATTATCTTTTTCTACATGTCACATCCATTCATTAGTAATAAGATTATGTTATTGGTTTCAGTGTATATATTTTGAGATTAATAATTTTTATTGTTAATTGATATTTATTGTTGGCTTATGCATGAATTTTAAGTCTTATTAATATTTCAATATATTTATGAATTTTAAGTCTTATTAATATCTCGATAGTGTAGATTGGCATATTTGGTCATTGATTTCATGAATTGTCTTATTAATAGTTCAGTAGTGTAGATTGACATATTTAAGTATTGATTCCATTGATTGGATCATGTATGAGTTTTGATTCTCGCTAATGGTTAAGTAATAGACATTATGGGCATTCACTCTCTTTCTATTTGGCTAAGTTGGCGAGGGCTAAGGGATGGCGTTTTATACATCATAAAGCGAGCGATATTTACATCATTGGCCAAAGCTAGTGAAAGCTAAGAAAGCTAGCAATCATATGCCTCTAGGTGGTAAAGCTAGCGAAGGCCAAAACTAGCAATTTGTAAGTCATTTTGATAAATGGCCCAACATTGATTAACATTTGTGGCTTTTGAGTATTCAGAGAAATTAAGAGAAAACGAACCATTTGAACAATGTAACTGATTAAAATATTTTAGCATTAAAGAGTGATATAAGTTTTATATTTGACATTGACACAGAAAGTAGTTGATCATATCAATTACAAAAATTGAGTGAAGCAATCAAGTGATGAAACTCCCTCCTTCGGTATTTCAACACCTTAAAAGCACTAGAAAATTAAGTATGCTTTTATTAAGCTTCCTCAATTTAAATTCAAATAAATGAAAGTAAAAACTAGATAAAACTAGATGTGTTTTTATTAATTTCCACTGACTTTCCTCATAACTAGAGTGGACTATTGCAAACAATATTAGAGTACAATGAGTCTTTACTTGTGTGAACTAAATAAATTGGTTTCAATGATCTATGTGGAATGCAAACGATTGTTGGAAAATGAAAACACATTGAATGCATAAGCTAGTTGACAACAAAAGCTCATCGGAATCAAAAAAGCATGTGGGAAGTATGAAAAAGGTAGATTGATCTAGACTATCAACATTGCACTTGCCCATTACCATGCATTTACAAACAAAAATTAGTTGATGTTCATAATGTAACCAAGTAGTAAATGATCCTTAAAACAAAAGCATTGAGTGTTAGTATTATAAAAGGATTACCCTTATTGGAAAAGATAAGGGGAAATTAAAGTAGCATATATAGATGAATCAATAATTTTGAAAGTATTATGATGTCAAAATGTAGGAGATTATCTAGATTGGAAGGAAAGGTAATGGTAATTTTAAAATGAAACACCAAAATACAGTGATGAAATACCAAGATACAATGATGAAAACAAAGTGTTACATTGAAAACCAACTTTTATTAAGAGTCACTAGTGAAAAACATCGTAATGCATATAGTGATATATAATGTCTAGAATGGAATTAGCTTATCTTTGAGAATATATGTGATAGCTACACACATTAACAAAAATCCCTTAACTAGGAGGAAAACTCATTTTATTACAATATGAAGTAGAAGCCCTAAAGTGCGTAAACCTAAGCCTTGAAGTGGTGAAAGAAAGGTGTGACCAAGAACGTTGAGTTGTAATGTCACCTTCCCAAGGCCATAAATTTTGTGAACGTATTCCAATTTCTTAATGTGATACCTCATTGGAACAAGCTCTATGCTTGGGAATGCATGTATTGGATCATTTATATCTTTTATGATGGCATGGAATGTCATTTGGAGATGAACCAAGCCCTGTAAGTTTGGTCCCTATGAACGAACAAGGTTCAAGAACATTGACGAGACAATGGAAAATTTAGTGTAGTCATCAAACTAAATTTCAAATTATCGCGTGGATCAAGAGGACTACCACATCCAGAAAGCATTGGTAATGCCAAAGACACCACAATTGATTATGGTTGTTTTTCATCAAAGGGAACATGGGAAGGGGGATTCCAATCCCAACTTTGTTGACTATCCTACATTGTTGATATTCATGAAAGGTCTACCAAATATTTTGTTCTTAGTTGTTTTTACTCGTGAAAGATGTATTCAATATTCTATATGTTATTGAGAGTTAATCTAGATTGATTGTTTAAAAGTAAAACAAACACCACATAACCCTAAGTGGATAACACTAGCATAGATCCATATTAATCATGGATCTATTAAGCATCGTTAGGGATAAAAAAATCAAGGTGTAAACCTTTTGGTGCTTAAAGGATCCGAGATCAAGATGAATCTATGTTGTTTTTCCTAATTTTGGTTTAATATAAGCATTATGAATATGTGCAACAATTTCCCCCTGCATTGGTCATGGAGTGCACTTCATGCAACATAATGGTTGATTGGTTGCATGGTGAGTATACTTGCTTAATTAGTGTCCCTTTGTCCTCATTTGTGTGGCCAAAAATAAAATTCCTTAATTAACAGTGCTCTATGGTACCCTTTCTCAAGCTTTCCCCACAAGGTCATTAAAAATGTTGGAAACACCTAATAATTAGCATCTTGGAATTATTTCCACAACATAAATACCTCCATATTTGAAAAACATTTTATCCCACACTAGTTGCAAGGATTAGTCTATGATTGCATATAAACCCCAATATACCTTATTTAAAAAAATTTATATCCCACATTGGCCACCCCCTTATCTGAAAGAAGGATTGGTCCATGATAACATATAAAGCCCAATAAACCCCATCTAAAAAATATTCTATCCGACATTAAATGTGAGGATTGGCCCAAGGTAAAAATATTCTATCCCACATTAGTTGTGAGGATTGGCCCAAGGTAACATCTAAGACCTAATTTACCATGCTCCTTATGTCAATAGACTTTTTATCCCACAGTAGTTGTGAAGTTTGGTCTATGGTAACATATAAGTCTCAATATACCATGATCCTTATGTCATTAAGACCAATAACAAGGGAGTGGCATTTCCCACTGAGACCAATGAAAAGGGCACCTCCTACTAAGACTAGTGACAAGGGAACCTCCTACTATGACCAACAACAAGGGAACCTCCTACTATGACCAACAATAAGGGAACCTTTTACTAAGGCATCAAAAGTTTCCTACTAAGACCAGTGACA
>JZKD02S1661944.1:45754-85916 GCA_000966675.3 Picea glauca
GCACTCTCAAGAAAGGATGAAGATGTTGAGGCCTTTCTCTGTGCTATCTCGATCATCCAACCCGATTGGATAATAGAAGCAAGGGATGAATGGAAGAATGATGAAAACATGTGGAATCTTATTCAAAGGTTGCAGTAGGATTCCACTGCATCAAATACATTTACATGGAAAAATGATTCACTATGGTACAAAGATCTCTTATATTTATGTAATAACTCCCAACTCAAACAAAAGTTACTATTGGAATTGCACACCTCTACGGTAGGAGGGCACTCGGGATTTTTGAAAACCTACCATAGGGTCAAGAAGGAATTTTTTTGGGATGGCCTTAAAACTGATGTTCAAAGGTTTGTAGCAGAATGTTTGGTTTTCCAACAAAATAAGGTGGAAACAATTAAGACCCCAGTTCTTTTACAACCATTAGCCATCCCAAGTCAACACTGGGAGGAGGTTTCCATGGATTTCATCACAGGGTTACTGAAGTCTGAAGGAAAGAGTGTCATCATGGTGATTGCTGATAGACTGACCAAGTACACTTTTGTGCACTCTCTCATCCCTTCAAAGCCAGTACAGTTGCCACCGCATTCATGGAGATAGTTCAAAAACTACATGGAATCCCAAAGATTATTGTAAGTGACAGAGATCCTATCTTCAGTGGACATTTTTTGACAGAATTATTTTCTTGTTTGGGTACTCAATTGGCTCATAGCTCATCCTATCATCCTCAATTTGATGGACAAGCCAAGATAGTGAACAAATGTCTGGAAGGCTACCTTCGTTGCTTTGTCTATGATAAACAAACACAATGGTTCAAATGGTTACCCTTGGCGGAATGCTGGCATAACACTTCCTTTCATATTGCAACAAAAATGACACCATTTATGGCACTCTATGGATACGACCCTCCTTCCATCACTTCTTCTCTAAAATAAAAAATCTAAGGTTCAAGCAGTGGAAGATCACATCGAGCATCAACAACAAGTTCTCCAAATCTTAAAGGACAGCCTAACCATGGCACATAATCGCATGAAACAACAAGCATATCAACATCGTAGTGAATGAAGTTTTGAAGTAGGGGATTGGGTGTTTTTAAGACTACAACCATACAAACAGATGTCCCTCAAGCAAGCCAAGAAGGATAATAAATTATCACCAAAGTACTATGGCCCTTATAAGGTGTTGCAAAATATTGGTACTATGGCATACAAATTGGAGTTGCCTGCATCCTCACGAGTACACTGAATTTTCCATGTTTCATGCTTAAAGAAGGTTATAGGTGGCAAGATCCCAGTTCAAACTATATTGCCAAAACTTGACGAGGAAGGAAAAATCATATTGGAGCCTGAAGCCATCACTGACACAGTAATTCGCCAATTAAGGAATAGATCCATTTCAGAGTATCTCATTAAGTGGAGGAAACTACCTGTTGAAGATTCCACTTGGGAAGATGAGTCTTTTATACAAAAGCATCCAAAATTACTCAAGCGTTGTGAACACCACTTGTCTCAAGGGAAGGGGCATGTTAAGCCCTAGATAGTGGCACATTACCCCTTAATTGGGGAATATTACATTGGTAATGTTATTTTATTTATGTCTGCTTGGGTCCATTAGTTGTAATTGTACCTCCTAGTCTCCTATATATACCAAGGAGACATTTTCATTTGGAATCATCTGGTATTGAGAAATTTATGTGGTGTATAAGGAGGTTTCCCCCTTGAAGAGGCTTATTATCTGAAATTCTATCCTTTTCAAGGCGTTGAGTACTTATTCTGAGGTTTTTCTATGCAATCTTGATATTTGGTTCTTAACAAGTTCCTCCAAGGCGGTTTTGTGGGAGGCTGAGTTTTCGATGAGGGTTTTCATATCTCTCGTTAGAGTGGCCATGAATGCATGAATCGTCATCTGAACCTTGGCCAGTTGGACGAGGTGTTCTTCCATCACTTCAATTGCTACCCTCATTGTTCCTTGAATTATTTCCTATCTTTGATTCATATATTGTTGAATTTGTTCAAAGAGTTGCTCCATAATGGTTTTCCCAAGCTCTTCATTGTGAGGAAGGCGACCCTTATGTGTCACCTTATGGAGTTGAGCGCAAATTGTAAGCAAGCTTGTCATTTTATTTTCTTCTCTTTTCGTGGCTTACTCACATCGGTCAAGGGAAGCGTAGTTAATCATACTTTCTACTCATGAGGGGTGGGGAAGCTCAGCTGGAGCATCCGGGTTCTTAGCAATCCATCTTTTATATCATTTATTTTTTCTCGAATTGTGGTGAACTGGACGTTTTTGTCTTGTACCCCGCTATGTTGATCCATTATTTCGGCCGCCAACTATTGGAAAACCTGCAGGTGTGCATACATATCTGTAACGACCTCCTCGATCTTCGTCCTTACTTTTTCAACACATTCCTTGAATTCTCTTAGACAACCCTCGTCTTTCCTTGCATGCCTGAGTTGTTCCTCTATTAACTCCTTAATCCTGGCATCCTTTTCTTCGTTCTGGCGGAACAAATTCTTGAGGTTTCGTTCTGTTATTGTGGTGAAGGCAATGTCAACAGATGTTGTGGAGAGCGAGTCCTTACTGATGTCTTATGCTACTGTAGTCTCTGTGAGGATTGATAATGGGTTGGATCTAGTGACTAGGACCTTCCTGATCTATTGTTGCACAATTTTGCCAATGGCTTTCTTGAATTTGAACTTTTTCAAGTTTGCCACTTTGTTGGGCTTGTAAGGTGTGTGAAGCCCCAACTCCATTTCGTTGAATTGAAGGTGACTGTTGGGAACTTCTGTTGATGTTTCTGGTATGTTAGTGTCTATAGGTGAGGCATCATTGTTTAGAGCCTCTTCATCCCTTTTTCATTGTTCTTCTTCGACTGCCTAAGCTGCAACTTCATCTGCCACCCTTTGTTATGTTGTTGTCACTTTTGCAGTTGCCTTTTCAACTGCTGCTTTTGCTTATGTTTCAACTTCTGTTTCTTTCTTAGCCGCTACGTTTGCTTTTGCGTCTATTGTCGCCATGCTTTGGCTTCTTCGATCTTTCTTTTCTTTTCAATAGCATCCTCTTTCTTTTTCTAGACCTTTTCTTTCTTTCTTCTTTTCTTGTCCATGATTGTTTCTTCTTCCTCTATCGATCTGGTATGTGTAGATGTTGTTGCAGTAGTTGCTTTTGTTGTTGCCTCTTCTTCGTCTCTTTTTTGTGCCTCTTCATAGAATTTCTCTTCATCAACAATCCTTCCTATAGGTTTTCCCTGCCTCTTGGCAATAGCTTGATCATATGTTCGAGCACCGCGATGAACCTATTCTTCTTCCCAAGTAGCTAAAGTGTATTCCCAAGTGTGTTTGTACTTGTTGCAATGTTCCTTAACCACTTGCTTTGGATTGTGTCTCTAGAACCTTTCTTCTCCGAATAAAAAAGATAACAGTGTGTCTACTTCGACTTAGGCTTGCTTAATGCTTCTAAATGAGTATGACCTGACCCATAACAATAGTGGGGGCTAGATAGCCTTCTTACCATGATATAGTGTTTCCCCAACTCCATGGATTACAGTTTGATATGCGATCTTTTGAAGCACTAATCGATCGAGTATGAACCTAGGAAGAAGATGAGGAGATTTGGTAGCTCCATACACTCTTATATATGTCCCATGCTCCATGAGATACCAATCTCTGATCTTTTATACTGTTTCTAGAACTTGTTCCATCACAGAGAGCGGATGAGTCGAATATGAGCTCGTAGAGTAGTGACAATAAGTGATCATAGATCCCCTGATACCTAGCTTTGAATTTGTGCTCCTAGAGCACTTTGCAGTAGATATACACCAATGAGTCGATTGGCTACTAAGTCCAACCCATCTTGGGATATTGATGGTGCACACACATCATATCCAACATATAAGAAGACATGTGAAAGGTTTGGAATTTTTCAAGAGCGGTCTCCTTGACAACTATGATGATATTTTGCTAGGGTTGTTGATAAGATATCGACCCAATTGAATGACAACCTTGCATCAACATAGTAGTATATCAAGGGCATTAGGCTAAAGTGAATTTCAATGCATCTTTCTCCCCATATAGCCTACATAGCATTGCCACGATGCATTGGTATGGCCTTCTCAACAAAGTGGTGGGATATTCTCCAAACGATCTGAGTTTAAACGTTTTATCTAGCTTGTACCATATCTTGAATAGATCATTTGCCTTGTGTGGGAACTTGTTGATGAGTTTATCATCCAGTGACCAGGTTCCTTTTTCCAAATGGTAGTACTTGGTTATGTCAGTTACCTGAAATGATGCTATGGGTTGCCCCTTAACATTGAGTATATACCGATTGTCGAGGTCTACGAGCTTAAGAATCCATGAGACCATGTCTACACAAGGGAAAACTTTTGCACAAGCCGCCAACCTATGCAATCCTGACCTCTAGATGTTTTTGAAGACTTTGAGATCATCTTGATCTTCAACCTCCATAGGGAAGTTTTTCTTCTTGAACATCTGGAAAACTTCACCCCATTTGAGTGAAGTTCCCCCTTTCTCTAAGAGTCCTATAGTATCATCATAGACAACCCCTAGGGTGTCGGGCTCTTCTTCCGATCGGCTTCTACTTTCGTAAGCTTTTGTCATGAGTACTTTGCTTGCAGGTTTCTTGCAGGGTGACATGTCTGAATCTGCGGCAACACGTTCATCATTAGTGCATCAACAACAAAAGATAACATGGCAACAACACATAAAACGTTAATTTCAGAAATCATGTAAATTATTAAGTCCTTTTGAGCAGTATCGGGAGGTTATAGATACATCCATCTATGAAAAATTGTATTGGTACCTAATGAATTACTGGATTCAATGTTAGGGGGAAAGTCATCATCTGAAGAAGATAGGATGATGGGAGGCATGGTGAGACTTTGAGTGAAAAACTAGCTCAGATTGGGGAAGATCCAGGTGAATCAACACTGTTACTATCAACTATGTCGATGGAGAAAAGAGAGTCGGCATAGTTGATGACAACTACGCCGACAGGGAAAGGCAGTGTACTGGTAGTGTTGAGAACGACTCTACCAATATAGTGTTAATAGATTTCATAAGAACTTCGTCGATACACAGGTTAGAACTGAAGGCATTCTTGAGAAGTATGTCTAGGTTGGTAGTAATGTGTTCGCAACGTTAGTGTGAAGCCCACCAATATGCACTAACATTGTTCTCACCAAGTGCATCGGTGAGCGGGGGAAGGCGATACCAGAGAAGTTTGTGTAAAGTCTTGTAAGGCCCTCTCATTTAGGGCCTCTAAACATGATTAACTTCCTACTATAAATGAATCTTTCATGTAAGAAAAGTTTTTGTATATATGAGTTAAATTTTCTATTTCTGAAAGATGAATGTAAGAGTTTCATTTACAACAATTTAGTTTAAAAAAAAAATTGAGGCAATAAAATTAACTAGTAAATAGAAAACATAATAGCAATTTAATTACAAAATTTACGAAAGATCAACTAGTGAAATACCTGTAGTTCTGGTTGATTTAGTCCCTTGCTCCCTTGTCCATTGTTGTCAGTTTTTCCTAAAATCGAGTGTTTCCTCCCAACTAGCTAGGAACATAGCCTCTCCAACTCCCTAGCTCTAGGAATCCTTGCAATTTCCTAGCCCTTGAGCCCAAAATCCTAGCAACCAGCCAATCTCGTATGCAACCAAAATTTCCCAAACCAATTTCTTTCTCCAAAGTTTTTTCGCTCCTTTCTCTCTCGAATGCCCCTCCAAATGACCAATTTCCCCCTCTTTATTCTCCCACCCCCCTTCTCCTCCTCGACACTCCTCCCCTCTGACATACCTTATCTCGCTTGACTTCCTTCCCCATCCCTCATAAATTCCCTATCTACCCTTATCCTTTCCCACTTACCCCATCACACATAATACAATAAATAATCATTTCATTGATTGTTACATTATTTAATCTGTTAATTAAATAATGATAAAATCTAATTAGTTAAATAGTCTAATTGACTTAATTAAATTAATGGTTTCTATTATTTAATTAACTTTATTACATTAATGAATTATATTTATTAACAAATCTATTTGGGGCATTACAAGTCCGCTGAAACGAGGAATCAATGACCGACGAAGTTGTGGTTAAGCTTGCCGAAACAGGGAAGTAGCAATCGACGCTAATCTTAGAAACTCTATCAGTAAGCTCTTGATCCAAAATTTTAACAAATTGTTGGAATGTGAACTGTGTTAGCTTTGAGGGTCCACCAGCTAGGATTTTTGTTCAAAGTGGTCTTAGGTGAACAAGTATCTAGGGTTTGATTCAAGGGCTAGATGGGGAACTGAGCCAAGGCGACAATTCCTACCAAGTTGGTGGACTATCTAAAGGTTAGGATCCAACCTCAGAGAAACAAGGAAATGACTTGAAAATCATATGTTGGAGTACATTTCATCATGCAACAAGAGGGAACCAATCTCTATTGGGTCTCAGTTGGTAGGGCATGAATATTTGGGTCAAGGCATGACACATAGAAGAAAAAAAGGAATGGTAAGACCATGGGATGGGTGAGAGGTGTTAGAAAGATCAACTTTATAACTTAAACCCTAACCCTAACAAATCATGTTATATGAAAGAATAACGAGCCAAAGAGGCGTGAGATTACTTGGCACTCGATGAACAGGTGGAAGGCGAGAAAAATGCTTTGTTGGTGGATGAGTACTTTCCCGAGAGGTGACTAATCTTTATACGCTAAACACTCTTTTGCTCCTTCTATGATAAACAATGGAAAAATAATGGGGGGTGTTTCCTTTTATAAGCATTTCTTTCTTTTGGGTACACAACCCAATGTGTCGAAGGTTGACATCATAGGTTCACCACCCCAAAACATATGTGTGCAGGAAGAAAACGTGTTAACCTCACTGTTACAAAAGGTTGTGGATCGGTTATGTTTGTGTGGATGCCTCTGTTTGTATTGGAGACTATGTTGTAAAGTCCTCTGGTGCCACCAACAATGTTAAAAGGAAGCGTTTCGATATTAAGCTTTGTGTACCAAAAATATTAGAGGGAACTTTTTCCGTTGCACCAGTAGAGTTCTTGAGAACCCCTTTGGTTGCACTGCAGGAGTTGTTGTCAACTCGGTCGGTGGTTAAATTTGTGTATCGACAAACTTCATGGGAAGTTACCTGGTCGATGATTTATGTATCGGATAAGTTTGGGGAAAGTCCACTGGTGTGTACCAGGGACGTTCTTACAAACTCCTCCAATGTATCGGCGAACTTCATGGGAACTCCTCTGATACACTTAAAATTTCTAAGTGTTAAAGTAGAAACTAAACCAAACTTGCAAAGGTAAGGTAGTTTCATCAAAGGGAGATGAGAAGACTTTAACTAAGATCAGGAAGATGAGCAGTCTCCTCATCAAGTCAAGATATTCTCAAGTCAGAAATGAGGGGTCCCATTTTCTTGGTTAAAAAAATGGCTTTACAAGTAAGCGTACAAGAAAAAGGGAAGGTGTTGAATCCTAGCACAACACATTGATAACAATTATCTTTGAGATATTCATTGCATTTTTTGGGTTGCAACTTTTCAACAGTGGTTCATTTGTCTCAAATAGGCTTTGTATGCAAAATTTAAATCCATGACAAAGCAATAATCCAATTATTCCCCATAGGTCCATGTGTAAGCCATGTCAGTGGACCATGGTTCACCCATGTGGAGTTAGCAATGTATATGAATCCATTAGAGACTTCTAGAAGCATAATAGAATCCAAAATCCTAACTTGAATGACAAAGTAAGGGAATTAAAACCCTAGTCGAAAGGAGGGAAAGGGGTTCAAGTCTCATCGTAGCGATTTGATGTTTCACAACAAAGCAACTACCAAGAGGAGTAGAGAGATAACAAAACAAAGGAGAAGGTGACTAGGTGAATTTAGCAGACCATGGTGTCTCACAACGCTAGATTGAGCTTTATAATATTTGTATTTTGCATTGTGCTCTCGATTAATTAGGAAGAAAACACATATTCCTTCATTTTGTTGAAAGTTTCTCACATTGGGTTTTTCCAAAATAAAGATTGTGTATATGATCTTCTAACACGTGCCTTTGCTATTGTAGTTTTTTTTTTCCATTTCACAATACTTAAAGAATCTGCATGATGTGTCTATCCTTTTGGTTAAATCACTAAAAAATACAAAATGAGTAATTGCATAGTCAAGAATAAGCTCACTATAATAGCATCAAGCTTAAAATCTATTCTAGCGATTGAACAATTGAAATATCCAATATGATTTATGGATCCACTGTGAAAGTAGCAAATGGATTGACCATAGTAAATTGACTTATTGATTACAAAAAATTTAGATCAAGACTAGGGGGATGTTTTGTATAGGAAAAATGTACCCCATATCAACAATGAAAAGTTGTACCTAAAACAAATTGAAATGAAACATGGCTTTAAAAGGGGAAGATTATAATTAAACAAAGGGACCTACAAAGCAACAAGTGCCTACCTTTATTTGAGACTAAAGACATAGATATTGTGCTAATAGTCTATATCTGGAGTATAACATCACCTATATGTGAAATCTTGAACAACTGAGCACTGTATAATTAAGAAAGGGATTCCTCACTCAAAACTTGTAGCAATGAGCACAACTTCAATAACACTGTCTAATTGAGAAAGGGATTCCTCAATCAAAACTTTTAGCAGTAAGCACAACTTCAATATAGAGGAACCATCCCAATAACTCAACTAACATAAGAAGTATTCACTCAGGAATACCGATGTTTGTCTTGCAACCCTCTACAATTTGGAATAGAGATGTTCTTGTTATTCCAATTGTTAATAAATAAAGAAATGACTATTAGTAACACTACCATATGTAACTAGAAGAAATACATCCATAAATATTACACCGACACATTGATATGGATGCAAGACATGATTACTTGAGCATAGGATTAAAGTTGATGGTGGTGAACTAAAGCATGGCTTTCAAGAAATCAACTCTTGAATCACATATGATAGAGTTCTAAATGATGATTTATTTCCTTGTTAGATGAATCAACTATTGAATAACAAGTGCCACTGCAGTGGTGATGTCCCTGTTGACAATGAAATTGAAAATATTACTATGCAATTTGAAAGTCGAAGGGAGCCATATCTCTTAATTGTTGGCAAAACTAGAGAAAATGATGGTCAATCTGATGGCCCTCTTGAATCATGTTAGTTTTAATAAATGCAAAAATAGTTACACATGTAAATCTTGTAGATGATCATTAACGAACTCATAACCATACACTTTAAATAGTATTTGCCTCGAATAAAGTATCAACCAAGCATCAATATAAATGCGCTAATTGGATTTTAAGATGGGCCATGCTCTTAAGGAAAATCCTTAAATTTTCAATATCATAGTCAAGAAAATCCTTTGATTTTTTAATATCAAGCATCTTAGAAATCTGAGACCTTCAGACTTAAAAGAGGTGATACTCGAACCATATAATAAAGAAATGAATACATATCGCACAATGTTTTTTGCACTAGTTTCGCAACCAACTATGTTTCCAAAAACTGTATCTTTTGACTCAAGTATCTCACGGGAACCAAGCATGCTCATGTCATTGAACTTGACGCTCTACGTAGAATTAAAATTAACAACTAATCCATACACATGGTAATTGCCAAAAAATATTAACTACTAACATATGTCGTGTCTAAAAAATACTAACTACTAACATATGCCATGTCCGGGATCAGAGAAGAGAAAACACTCGAGATTTGCTACATAATAAAAAATAAATCCTATGGATATTGGTTACGTAATAATCAAGATTTTCTACAACTACTACATAATCAAAGGAAAAATCCTAAGGGACTTGCATAACCAATAGGGAGTTCATCGGGGACATTTCTTTCTCATAACAAAACTAATAAGCAAGGGAGCTCAATGCCCAACGAAGCTTACCAGATCAAAGTATTCACTCTAACTTGTACACCATACTTCATTCTAGCTTGTTCATAATACTTAATATTAAGATGGCTTGATGGGACTACAAAACTAAATATGGCTCACTAGAACACTTCCAGATGGCTTGCCAGGAACACTTCTTGGTCGAGTTTGTAGTCGATTTGTATACCCCAAGAACACATCATCGTAGCCAACCACATGACCATTGATTATGGCACCAACAAGCATATATTGGGGAAGGGGAGGATGTGGTATGGGTTTCACCAACTTGTTTATGTTCAAGGATATCATTGTAGTCAAAGAAGAATAAAAAACCTGAGTTTGACTCCTATGGGTGTGGTCGTAGAATATTTTAATTAAAAATATTATCTACCTGAAGACTTAGGATAAAGAAGAGAGATGCTTTTCATGGGCCATCACCATCCTAAACGTTATATCATTGCCTACAACATGGGTAATAATAGAGGCTAACATTGATCTACTTGAATGCTTACGATAAATCAGAGAGATGTTTTCTTGTCAACCGCTAACTATTAGTGAGCCAACGTCATTGTAAACACTATATCCTTGCCTACAACAAGGATAATAATATGGATTTTTCTTATTCAAAAAATTATAATTTCTGTGAACCTTGGGATTCCCGTGTGGAATTATGGCCATTTTATCTTCCCTTTGTACTGAATCTAGAGAATGGACATTTGAAGTTGCCCAAAATAATTAACCTTAGCCTATAAAGGCAACAAACCAAACATACTCACAAATATAGTCTAAATCATTTTTGTAAGCCATTGGGTTTAAGAATACAATAATAGAAAAAAATCCCTTCGTCAAACCCAAAACTAAAATCCCAAATCAAAGAAGCTCCAACACAAAACAATAAATTCTCATAAATTTGACACATAACATAAATCAAAGAGAATGAGGATCTGTATCACCTCCCCCCATTTCTTCACCTCCATGCTCTCAAAACGACCATGGAGAATGACAACATTGAAAAAGCTTAACCAAACATACAATTGTTGAAACTAAACTTGAAACTAAAAGTCCATGGGGAAGTTATCTAAAGCCTAGAAAAAATACAAATCTAAAATATTGTTCATGCCGCCTAGTAGAAAACTATTTCAAGCAAATACGATTGACAAGATAAACTCAGACTAAATTTTACCATAAGATAACAATATGATAAAATTTTGAGTGATGAATTTGGAAAGCCCCATCACAGAGATTGTAAAGTAAAAACAAATATCATTAAGCACACATAGCAAGGTATCACAAAATATATGCTGGTAATAACAAACCCTAAATGCAAAAAACACTTAAGCTAACGCTTTCAAAATTAAACTCAAATAAATCTAAACATCATAAATTAAGACCAATATTATTTTACAAAATATAAAAAAATATGAAATAATATATTTAATATTATAAATAGATTCAAACATTTCCCAAAAGTGTCTTTTTGTTACTAAGATTATATTTTTGAGGTTTTGAAACTATAATTTCAAAATCCCAATCATAAAATGGGCATCTAAAAGGTAAAACAAACAAATTTACTCACTCTCTGCCTTTTCCCGTGACAACAAAGCTTGTCTCTTCTCCTTCAGTCCCTCCTTTGTCGGGCTAGCAACCTTCTTCTAAGCCTTTTAACTCCCAACCGATTCCCTCCTCTTAGCAGGGTCTGAGAGAACCTTTAGAGACTTCACAGTTGGCTAGTTTCAATCGAAAGGCGTGGAAACCAAACAAAAAACCCAAGCACTTGGTGTTGGGTAGTGATATAGGCTTAGAGGATACTGTCAAGATGGCACTGTGTGCTCTGGTGGGAAGGATTTCTTACAACTCACTCAGTAAGGACTCTCTTGAGGGGTGGATACAGAGATAGTGGCAACCTTTTCTCGGTTATTCCCCGGAGGTCATCTATCTTTCCAAAGGATGGATGGGCTTTGTATGCCACTCCCCGGAGGACTCCTCCCTTCTTCTTAGCAAGTTGTGGGTGTTTGGAGGAAGTAGTCTCATGCTCCAACGATGGAGGATTGCCTTCAGCCCAGATACAAATTACATTCAGTATAGGCATATCTGGGTTCTACTTTTGGGCCTCCCTTTGTTTCTGTGGAATGAAGGATCTCTCCGGGCCATTAGAAACACTTTGGGGAAGTTCATTGTTGTTGATCCCAAGCATCTCTATGGGCCAGTGAGGAAGATTGGCAAAGTTCTTTTGGAGATGGACATTAGCAGTGGTTTACCTGAAACCTTAGTGATCGAGTGGAGAGGGCATAAGTTTGCTCAGTCTCTTGACTATCTTGGGTTTCCCTTCTGGTGCAACCTTTGTTGCTGTACTAGACACCTTCGTCAAGACTGCAAGGGAAAGAAGGTGGAGGACCCTTCAGAAGATTCAGAACTTCAGAGAAGCTCGCCAGCCTATGTAGATGCAGATGCTTCACTGGATTTTCTTGATGTTTCTTCGGAAGAGTCTTCCTCCCCACATTTTGATTCTGGTGCCTCCCTCACCGGTAAGTTAAAGGCTCTTTGTCCCCTCTTGTACTACTCGTTATCCTTTGAAGAGAAAGAGGCCTTGAATAACTCGACCTGGTTATTTTCCTTACCTAAGACAAAGGACCCTTTACCAAAGTCAGATGATGGGCCCTCCTTTCCTGTCTACCCTAGTCACCTTCCCGCTGTCGTTTCTTCCCTATGTTTACCCTCCTCTACTTTACCGCCTGCTGTCCCCTCTGTCCCCTCCCCTTCCCTTCTTTTTAACCTAGCCCGTCTTCTCCCTCAAGCCTTCCCTTCCAAATTAAACGAACAGTCCTCGGAAGACTCGGAAAGGGAGCCTTCGCCTCTACCAGGCTTTAGAGAGGCAAAAGCAGGAGATTCCAGTCTTTCGACATCACTTGAATCCCTTTTGCCATCCCTTACTTCCCCTTTCGACTCGGTTTTGGGCAGGGACGCCCTCGACCCCAAAGTAGATCCGGGTTCTTCTTCCTCTTGCGCTCCGGTCAAAGGAGGCAAAGCCTATGCTTGGTCCAGAGGCATTGGTTCAGAACTCTCCCCAATCAAGACACATAGCTCTCGAAAGAAACATATGGATTTAAGTTTACAAAACATTGACTGTGTCCCAACCACCCCAGATTCAGGGGCCCTTAGAGCAATGAAGGCCCCGACGAGGGCTAAGTGATGTTATTGCTCTCCTTGAACATCTGAGGGATTGGAGGCACCCTCAAAGATGCCTCGGTTCGGAGATTGCTAGACCGTACTCGCCCGGATATTGTATTCTTACAAGAGATACTTGCTGATGAAAAGAAAGCAAGAGATTTTTTACTTCGAATCCACCCCTCCTGGGTAGCAATGATAGTTAATTCCATTGGGAACTTAGGCGATTTATTAGTCTCTTGGGACCCAAACTCTTTGGATTTAAACCTTGTTCTAACGGTGGGTGGAATCCTTCTAGCAGGTTTTTGTATCTCTTCAAAAAAGGAATTGTCCTTCTTAAATGTCTATGGTCCATGTCAGGATCGCAAACACTTTTGGAGTACTGTAGCCGATAGTGGTATTCTTTCCGTTCCAAACCTTGTTATGGCAGGAGATATGAACTTCATTTTATCTTCTGATGAACATTGGGGGGGATCCTACTTGTTAGGTCCAACAAAGGAGTTCTACAAAGATCTTTTCAGTTCCAAAAAATTGATTGACATAAAACCCCCCAAGATAGTCCCAACCTGGTGAAATGGGCGATCTGGACTTGATTCTATAGCCAGAAGGTTGGATAGATGTTTTGTTGCAGAAATTATTTTGACAGCTGGCATGTTCAGGTCGTGGGTGGAATACCCTTTCATATCAGATCACGTCCCTATGCTCTTTCAATTGGAGCAGGCTCCGGTGTATAAGGTCTTCCCTTTTAAATTCAATGTGCACTGGCTAAATCAACCCGATTATGTGAATCTGGTTCATTCGGTCTGGAACGACCCCAGGTTTCAGGAGGAAGACAACAAGCAGGTTAGATTATTGAAAAAGCTAAAAGAATTAAAACTCCAAACGAAAAGATGGATTAAAGAATTCAAGCATTATGAGCTATTATTTTTAGAAAAGATGGAAACTGATATAGCACGACTTTTATATATAAATGTTGGGACTCCTTTAACTGTGGAGGAAGAGCGTAGGCTGTGTGTGCTGAAAATTTTTAGAAATTCCATACTCCGTAGGACTGAGGATCTCTAGCGACTAAGAAGTAGAATGACTTGGATCCAAAGCGGTGACTCCAATTCTAATTTTTTTCATAAGGTTGCTAGTTCTAATAGAAACAAGAATCATGTTTTTGATATTCAAAGTGAGAGTGGGGGAACGCTATATGACTAGAAGGAGATCAAGGAGGAGGCAGTAAATCATTTTAAACAGTTCTATAAAGCAAGAGAGAGAATCAATATAAATGAGGTGGTCAGGGTTTCCAGCATGTACCCCAAAATGGTAAATGAAGAGGAAGCAGAATTACTGTATAACTTGGTTTCCTTGAAAGAATTAAAATCAGTTCTCGAATTGTGCAAAAAAGAAAGAAGCCCGGGCCCTGATGGATGGACCTCAAAATTCTTCCTCTTCTTTTTCGATCTCGTGGGGAAGGATCTCTTGGAAATGGTGGAGGAATTAAGATTAAAAGGTCATATTAGTGGTGGAATAAATGCTACCTTTCTGGCCCTCATCCCGAAAGCCAACAAACTAACCTCCTTTGATGATTACCATCCCATTTCCCTGTGTAATCTAATTTATAAGATTATTTCCAAAATCCTGGAAACTAGGATAAAACACTTTCTAGCGAAGTGTCTCTCCTCAGAGCAGCTGGGTTTTCTGGAAGGTAGGAGAATACAGGATGCTATCAGGACTTCCCATGAAAGCCTCCATAACATAAAAAGAAAAACCAGAAATATCTGGTACTGAAGCTGGACCTGAAAAAAACCTATGATAACGTGGATTGGGAGTACCTCAGATTAGTTCTTCTCACTATTGGTTTCGAAGTCAAGCTTATAGATTGGATAATGACTTGTGTAACAAGTGCAAGCTTCGCAATCTTGATTAATGGCGAAGCAACGGATTTTTTCAAAGTTTGGTGGGAACTTCGTCAGGGCTGCCCCTTGTCCCTGTATTTGTTCATTTTGATTATGGAGGGGCTGAGTATTATGCTATCTAACAACAACATTGACCATAGTATCTCAGGCATTAAAGTTACAAAACTTTTATTAGTGGTCCATCTAATGTTTGTCGACGACGTTCTCATCTTGTCTACAGCCGATCCAAGGGAATGGAAACTAATAGTGGACCTTCTCACCCTGTTCTGTAGCGCTTCTGGTCTTTGCATAAATACTCAAAAATCTACAGTTCATTATTGGGGACTAAAGTATGAAGAGATGGCGTCCTTCAAAGTTTTTTTACCTTTTACCTTTATAGATTTAAATCTTGGTTTCAAGTACCTTGGGTACTACCTTAAGCCGGGACCTTCAAAATCTGCTGACTGGTGGCCAAATTCGAAAAAAAGATCAGTCAGTGGTGTAACAAATGGCTTTCGCTCGGTGGTAGACTTATATTGGTCAAAGTTGCACTGGAAAGCCTTGCAGTGTTCTGGATGTCCATGGCGATGGTCCCCATTTCAATTTTAAATAAAATATGTAGTTTAACCTTTCCCTTCCTGTGGAGCGGTCAAAAGGAAAAGTTTCACTTCCATCTTTGTAGATGGGACATCCTGGCTCGACCAAAATTTTGTGGAGGATGGGGGCTCAAAAACCTCCCTCTGTTCAACTCAACGCTTATAGAAAACACGTACTCGAGGGCCTTAAACCATGGAAGCATCTGGAATAAACTGTTGATTGATAAATACCTAGGGAACACATCGATCGCTACTTGGCTGCGGAAGCCATTCCACAAGCACCGATCGACGTCTTATTTCTGGAATGGTTGGTTAAATAATTTGTTTGTTATTTTGCATTGGATCTGTTGGCTTCCTGGGAATGGGAACTCAATTGTTTTGGGAAAGGATAAGATTAGTGTATTGGATAATCAGTCCATCCTCTCCGAGCCCCTGCGAGAGCATTTGTCAAGCCTTCAACTTTTCTCTCTTGCCAATGCTAGAGTCATAGGAGAATTATCAATCTTCCCAAACCGATGGCGCAGAAGCGATTCTTTGGGATTGGTTGGTTAATTTAAAATCGATTGGGATTCCTTCACTTCAGCCTTAAGACACGCTGGTATCTCCTTGTATAACTCGATCGACGCTCTCGTATGGGCTAGTGGGGATTCGACTGGTCATGTAACAACAAAGAATTTATATCTAACTCTTTTAAAGTCTTTCGATTTACATATAGACAATTCGTGGTTTAAACTCCTTTGGAAATGGCTGATTCAACTCAAACTTAAATTATTCGTTTGGCTCGCAGCAAAGGACAAAGTTATTACTTGGGATTCTTTACAGAGGAAAGGATGACATGGTTCGGGGATATGGAAACTGTGCAACAACAGGTCATAAAACATTGACCATTTCCTGATTCATTGTTCTTTCACAAAGTCAGTGTGGCATCACTTATCTATTCTATATAATTATAATTTTCAGTGGAAAGCCAACTCGGTTTTCGAGTGTTTTAAGAATTGGTTGAAAGACAATTTGGCTCCAGCAAGCCTGGCAGTAATCACTTGCTGGCATATCTGGATCGAGAGGAATAAGGCCCTTTTTGAGGAGCGCGCTCCTTCCCACCGAATAATGGTGCATAGAATTTCAAGTGCCTTCACTTGGAAGCCAACAATACCAAAGTTTCTACCAAATAGAGTCTACGACATTATTTTGGAAGAAGGCTACACTCTTGCTTGCTTCGATGGAGCCGCTCTAGCAAATGGTGAGTGTTGTGGAGCAGGGGGTATTTACAAGGCGCACTCCTCAAAAATTACAAAATGGTTTCTTAATTGCGGATCTAGTACCAACACCAACGCGAAGCTCTTGGGTTTGTGGACGACGCTCCTTTTGGCTACGCTCTAATCGATAGATAAAATAAAATTTTTGGGTGACTCGAAAGTGATCATCGATTGGATAAAGCAGCAGGGCCAACTCAACTCAGTGTATATCGAAGGCTGGAAATTAAAATTTTTGGATCTGGCAAGTAATTTCAGGGATATAAGCTTTTAGCATATCTACAGGGAACATAATAAGGAGGCTGGTCTTCTATCAAAGAGGGCACAAAAAGAAACGAAAGGTAGACTATCGGTTTTCCATTGGGAAAATGGAAAAGAAAGCTCTCACTCCTTTCTAAACATTTTTGAAGATCAAAGTTACAAGAGTTTGTGTAGGGACTTATTTGTAAAGAGGTGTTTTAGAGTTAGAACTGCTCTTCCACTTCTTAGCTGCTCATTTCAAAGTTAACGTGACTTGAAAAGTTTCTGGTTTTCAATTTAGTTTTCTCTTGTTTTTGAGACCGTAACAGAAAGTTTTGGATTTGCGTTGTAAATGAAATTATTTTAATATAATTTTGAGATATTTTTCTTTTGAAAAAAAGAAAAGTAATAGAGTAGAAATGGAATAAGATTGAAGTGAAAAAGCGATTAAATCTCTCATTAAAAAAAATGGAAAATTATGAAAGAGAATAAGAAAACAAATATATTACAATATTCCATCATGTTTTACTTTGACTCTCACCAAACGAAATTGTTCCAATGGTTAGATACATTTGGGAAGCTTGTCCAAAAAAATGTTTTAATTAAGGGTTACCCCAACGCCCAAGAAACGTGAAACAACATGATTTCGATGGTGGCTAGATACTCTTTGGAAGCTTGTTCGAGACAAAATATTTAAAAAAGGAAAACGTTTTAATTAACGAGAATATTTTTTTTTTGTTTAATTTTGTTTGAAACGTGAAACGACATGGTTTCGACGGTGGCTAGATACTCTTGGGAAGCTTGTTCGAGACAAAATATTTAAAAAGGAAAACGTTTTAATTAATGTTGAATATTTTTTTTTTGTTTAATTTTGTTTGAAATTTGGTGAGAAACTCTTGGATCTATAGATTTGAGTGGTTAAATCTGTATAGTCGAAGTGCTTTAGGGATTTTTCAATACGCCAAATCCATTTATGCAAATTAAATAATAAAAAAACACCATCTCATCTAGATTTATGCCGCTGGATTCCAACAACAAAAAAGACCAAACAGTTCGAAAACGCCTAAATTTAACGCTTAACCCACCGCTCAACCCGAAAAACGTTAATATAAATTTTCCTGACAACAAATTCAATAACACTGTTTCCCATGTTGCCGATCCATGTACTCACTTGAATGGGAAAATGGAAAATTTTGAAATAAATAAAGCGAAAAAGTCTTCATGTTTTTTGGGTTTCGACGAGCACTTACGACAAGCGTAGTTTAAATGTTCTATTTTTTGGCATTTTCTGACGATTTTTTCCGTTTGATTTTGCTCGAAATCTGGTGAGGAATGGTTGGATCTGCAGATTTGAGTGGCTACGTTTGTATAATCGGAGTGCCCCAGGGGTTTTTCAGCACGCTGAATCCATTTATGCATTCATAAATGCAATTTAAACAACAAAAAATAGCTATTTTGTCCAGATTTACATCGCCAATTTCCAATAAAAAACCCCCAAAAGTATAATGTTTAGCCAATGCGCTTACGACACACTGGTACACCTGCGCCCAAATTTATTATGTTTTTCGTTTTGTGATTCACCTGCATACTGAAACTCAAAAATTACAGAAGTTTGCCCAAAATTCATAGCCTCCAGGAAATGGTCCTCAACCAAAGGAAAAAAAATAAAAATAAAAATAAAATGGTGGCACATATCCTGGAGACTCTTAATCTCAAGGTAGTGAAAGCAAGATAACTTCACTTGCCACACTACTGGTTTAACTTACTGAAATTTATCTCTACGATACGTAACCCTAGACACTTAGAAAACTCAACCTCAACGAATTTAACTCTTCAATAGTTGGAATCACACTATTTACATGCATATTGAACTGCCTGCACTTGCATTTGGTCACAAAGGCTAGGGATGTAACAAAGAAGCTGTGAGATAGAACAAGGCTTGCAAGTTTCAGGGACTTGGTGTAGCTAGGGGACTTGAACCTTAGGCGAATGACACATTGCTAGTGTTTGCTTGTTGGTGGTGCCTTCTGCAAGTAGGGAGGGAGAGATGCTAGTAGAACACATCTCTTTTATTTGAAAATAATCCAAGTAGTGATGAGTTATATATAATGCATTCATAAATGCAATTTAAATAATAAAAAAATACCATCTCATCTAGATTTATGTCGCTGGATTCCAACAACGAAAAAGGCCAAACAGTTAGAAAACACCTAAATTTAACGCTTAACCCACCGCTCAACCCGAAAAACGCTAATATAAATTTTCCTGACAACAAATTCAACAACATTGTTTCCCATGTTGCCAATCCATGTACTCACTTGAATGGGAAAATGGAAAATTTTGAAATAAATAAAGCGAAAAAGTCTTCACGTTTTTCGGGTTTCGACAAGCACTTACGACAAGTGTAGTTTAAATATTCTATTTTTTGGCTTCTTCAGACGATTTTTTTCGTTTGATTTTGCTCGAAATCTAGTGAGGAATGGTTGGATCTGCAGATTTGAGTGGCTACGTTTGTATAATTGGAGTGCCCCAGGGGTTTTTCAACACGTTGAATTCATTTATGCATTTAGAAATGCAATTTAAACAACAAAAAATAACGATTTTGTCCAGATTTAAATTGTTGGATTCCGATAAAAAAACCCCAAAAGTAGAACGTTTAGCCAATGCCCTTATGACACATTGGTACACCTGCGCCCGAATTTATTTTGTTTTTCGTTTTGTGCTTCACCTGCATGTTGAAACTCAAAAATTACAAAAGTTTGCCCAAAATTCATAGCCTCCAGGAAATGGCCCTCAACCTAAGGAATAAATAAATAAATAAAAATAAAATGGTGGCACATATCCTGGAGACTCTTAATCTCAAGGTAGTTAAAGAAAGATAGCTTCACTTGCCACACTACTGGTGAAACTTACTGAAATTTATCTCTACGATACGTAACCCTAGACACTTAGAAAACTCAACCTCAATGGATTTAGTTCTTCAACAGTTGGAATCACACTATTTACATGCATATTGAACTGTCTACACTTGCATTTGGTTGCAAAGGCTAGGGATGTAACAAAGAGGCTGTGAGATAGAACAAGGCTCTCAAATTTCAGGGACCTGGTGTAGCTGGGGGAATTGAACCTTGGGCAAATGACACATTGCTAGTGTTTGTTTGTTGGTGGTGCCTTCTGCAAGTAGGGAGGGAGAGATGCTAGTAGAACACATCTCTTTTATTTGAAAAAAAAACAAGTAGTGATGAGTTATATCTAAGTACCTTATGGAGGTGCCACTCCTTAGTATTTGGCATTGAATGGCCCCGTGGCAAGTGAGAGATTATTTAGCTGGGAATGTGAAATGAACTCCATTACTTAACTTCACATTTACCCACCATGCTTAATAATAACATAACAACTTCACTTTTATGGACTTAATAATTACATAGATGTACAACCAAGACACTTAAGTGTAGGCGAGCAATATCCAGCCTGCTACACAACATTAAATGTTGCAGTAGGTGGATTATAGGTCGTCGAATATGAATTGCATTGAATGTTGCGACAAGTGTGTTAGCACTGAGAGTCACCCTCCGACTGCAAGAGGATAAGTCCAGTACCCATCAAAATATTTGTGGATTAAAAGGGTGTGAGTGGGTGAGTCAGCTAGACTTTAAGGAAAGGAAAGAGAACGAAGATCATTGTAGATCAGTGATGGGCCATTGGGCTATGGAGTCATAAACAGTCTGCTTAATGAAGGCATTTAAGCTCCCTATCAGACAAAGGATTTAAGTGGTGGTGGGAAGGAGAAAGGCAGAAAGTGTTTGAATGATAAACCATAAAAAATGGGCAAGATGACATCAGATTCTCTACCGCCTCAGGAATCCATAAATCAGGGGGTTTACAACAATCCAGACAAGAAGAAAAACATAGGACGTCTGCTGAACCATGAAAGATGGGCATGGCGACAACATATCCTCCATCGCCTCAGGAATCCATAAATCAGAGAGATTACATCCAAACAGGAACGAGAAACAAAAACGTTTGCTGAACCATGAAAGATGGACATGACGACAACAGATCCTCCATCGCCTCAGGAATCCATAAATAAGAGAGATTACATCCAGACAGGAAAGAGAAACAAAAACGTCTACTGAACAATGAAAGATGGGCATGATGGCAACCGATCCTCCATTGCTTCAAGAATCCATAAATCAGAGAGATTACATCCAAACAAGAAAGAGAAACAAAAAATGAAAACTAAGAAGACGGTCTGATATAACAACTTAAAGGAATCTTCATTAACATAACAATTTACAATCCATGACCTTAGGCTTACAACAAAAATATAGTCATAACAACTCTCAAAGCATCCCCCGGTCTGGGCCAAAACTACCCCGCCTTTCAAAATCTAAACTGGTCTCTTTTATATCGGCCTAGTTCCCCTCTGCCAGGAGTGTGATCTAGCCATTTCATTCAAATTTTTACATCTAAGCAACCCTTTGTCAGACTGTGCATGTATCCCTCTGTCAGACGCAAGCTCAGATCGGCATGGGTCTGGAGGAAAATATGCTCGCAGGGGTACCATGGGATGAAAACTTCAGATCTTCCACGCCTTATTTTTATGGGGTGAGCTGAGGTTTCAACTACCGATCTATGTCCATTAACTGATATCTCCTCGGGATCGAGATCGAGCTAGGTAACCAAGAGACGACTACTTGTTGTGATTAAATGTGATGTTGAATGACCATACGAACTCAGGGCCATTGGTCTGATCGAGATCTGTGACTGGGACGATTATGTTATTTGTAGTGCCGCCGTTGAAGCTTACCCGTCCACCAATTCTGGGATACATAGTCCTTGCGTGTAGCCAGCGCCAAATTTAGCGTTTTAAGAGTCTTGGACGTGGAGCAGAGGATGAATGCCCTGTGACTTTGGCCTGATTGGATCACCGTCGTTGAAAGATAAACTTGTTTGCTTGCTTGATTCGAGTCCAAAACGGACTGCTCTGAACGCTGCGCTTTGACGTTTCTTGTGCAAACCACGAACTTGGATGACATGCTTCCCTTGAAAACTATATGTGATAACAAAGTGGAACACTTGTACCATTTCGAGCTCTGTCCAAAGCACAATTAAATACATGCAATGAACACTTGTATAACATTTATTCTTTCTATGTATATATTCACAAATTTCGAGTCTATATATTCAATGGACACTAATAATAATGCACATAGATAAGTCAAGCACCTTCTTGTAAGTGTACTCACCTGGAGCACCTTATGAAGTTTATTCTCCATTATACCACTTCAAGCTTCGTCCACATGTATTGATTTTTGTGTAGGGGAGAGAAGGGTTATACCTGACCACGATTAATCAACACCAAGAGGGTAGTAATAGTAGCAACAACATATCGATATTGAAATGGTTTTTTATGATGCATATATTTTGGTAACATTGTCCTTCCCACATAATTACAGAGATAGACATGATCGAAACCAAAAGGATTTAAAACTAGGTGCCAATGGAACAACCCTCCAAACTATATCCACCCATATAATTCACACTTTAATCAAAATATTTCGTTATAGAAAGATTGTAGTAGGTTCCCTCTTTAACGGATAGTAGGAAGGTAGGGGGTGATGCAGTCATGGACTCTACCGCATATTTGCTCAGTTTTCATTTATGCCATTGATTTATTTCTACAACCACCAAGGTGTCACGTATTTGTTGACATAATGGACAAATAAAATCCCATGTTATTCGTTAATTTACTATGACATATCAAGTTGTTTAAAGCATTTTGTTTGTTGGTTCCAAATTACAGTCAATGCTTAGAGGTTATATGTTATGTGAAATGTGTGTAAAAAATCAAGTTGTTTTAGTTGCATTGTGTATTGGGTTATTTTGGAAATCCATACTGATATATTAATCAAGGAAGCTTTGAGAATCAAGGAAATATTAATCAAGGAAGCCGTGAGAACATGTAGCAATGACAAGGATATAAAAGATCTTTATTGTCTGAAGGATTATAATTGACCCAACAAAGGTTTTAGCCCAGGGAAAATTTGACAAAAGTAGAACCCATTTTAGAAGGTCTTTGGTCTCCCTAGACACACCGGGAAAAAAAAGGTCTTTAGTCCACACATGATGATGTTGATGTTGCTCTATGGCATTTACATTTGATGGGCAAGTATTATCTCAAATCTACATAGACACACCAGGAAAAAAAAAATAGGTCTTCAGTCCACACATGATGATGTTGATGCTGCTCTATGGCGTTCACATTTGATATGCAAGTACTCTCTCAAAGCTATGGAGTTTCCAAATAGAAAATACCTCGCATACAATTTCTACTTATAATTTTACTGAATTTTGCTTGTTAATTTTGAAATTAATTCTTTATTTACAATTTTTTTGAAAAATGGTTCCTATGCCTTAAATATTAGTAGATGGTTTTGATTGCAGTGGCTCGAGCCAAGGCAACACAAAAATGTTATGCCATTTCTACAAGCTATCGACAAGTATGTTCTAAAATCCCTTTTTTATCTTATTTATATTGATGGATTAGTAAGCAATATGTTTGTTCTGGAATCCAATTTTGGACACTGCTAATGAGAAGTCGTCATCACATACAATACACAATTTGGAATTTTAGGTTGCCCAACTATACAACCAAGATTGAAAATGCATGAGTTGTGGAAGTATTTCTCCACATGATGTCTGTTATGAAAGCTTCCCAAGATGCATGCTTTAAATATGATTCTAAATGCTACCAAACCTTCAACATACACTAGATGCATACACGTCTATGTTTGTGTTATTTAAGCAATGTATGAAGCATTAGCACTTTGAATGTTTACAATGCATGTTTGAGCATAGGACTGAGCGTATGGCATTGTTTGAGAACAATTTGTTACTTGGTTTGAAATGCCCTTGGCTTGTAGCTTCGCTTCATCTGTAAATCGTACAATGACCTTCGTACATTCAAGGTATCCATAGCATGTGTACTTTTTGAATTTTAAACATGACTTACAAAGGTATATTAATCATGCTACTATCTAGCAAATGAGACAAAGTCTTGTTCTAACCTAAGTGCTTTGACATACTAGGATTCTCTAACGAGTATGAGGGCTTTGTTTGGGGGAAACCTTCTCTGTCTTTTCCCTGCAAGGTATGATGTATGTATCAATTCCTTTTTTTGATTTGTTTGGAAATTAATAGAACTCATATTTTTGGAAGTATACTTGCTTACAAGCCTCCTTGGCTTTGCTCAACTCCACTCTTCATCATATATGAAGGTATACTTACATACCTTTGTCGGCCCTGCTCAACTCTTGCTCTTCCCTTCAACGAAGCGCGTCTTGGTCAGCTCACCCTCCCGAATATATATTTCTCATGGAATGAATGATGTTGGAACTAAATTGCATGATTCATACCTTGCACAAACATCGACAATCGATGAACTAGTGAACCAACGATGAATCTATGTGTAGTTTGTTGTTTGTGTTGATCCCATAGAATAACTCTTTTTGTCGTCATTTTGTCACTCATCTTGCTTATCATATCCCTAATTACCTGCCACGTTCACTATCTTATCCACCATTGCCATCATTTCGGATATGCAATCATGTTTTGAGCTACAAAAGGTGGAAACCAGGTAAAGGTCCATTCTTTTTATGTTTTTATGTATTCTTTTTGTAAAAGCATTCTAAAATTATGGTAGCTACAGAAACAAAACTATTATGTAGTTGAGTAGTAGGTCTGAATAGTTGCAGGTATGATTTAGCAAGAGTATGAATTAGAGGAGATGGAAAATCATATCCTCCAACTTCTCTACCTGTCAAGTCCAATCCAATGACTTCTAACTCAACAGTGGAGCGAAGTCAAAGTCGAGGTCAAAGCAGGAGGTAGAGTATGACAAAGCACATGTTTGTTAGCATGAGCTATGGATCGAGTCAACATAGATCACAAAGACATGATATCAATATATCGTTTGAGAAATTCATGCGTGCAACCATGAATTTCTCATACGTGGATCGCAACACCTTCTTCATTATTTCTAAAAATCCGAGTTGTAATCGTTTACTTTTGAACACTTGTAATTTGGGTTTCAAATCAAACTTTGTTTTTGAATAATATAAATGCCTATGGGCTCAACATTGAACTTATCTCTTGTAAAACACCTGCCCCCTAAGTACCTTTTAAAGGGATGGGGTGTTAAAATTTCACTTTTCCTTAACCATCTCAAAGTCCTTCTTAAAGGCATCATCGTTTACTGCTCGTCAAGATCTCTCTAACAACCATAATTATGCCCAAATCCAAACTATGGAACAAAATTTATGGCCTTCTACAATCAAATTTTTTGTGTTGTCATGTGGCATCCGCGCCACTGTACCAAGTTGATGTGGTACTGACGTGTCCTACACATCACCTTCAAGTGCAACATGGCTACTGATGTGCATATCGACATGACGCCAAACCGTATCGTGTTAATCCACCTTTTCGACTCCTTTAGAAAGTCAAAGGCTTGAGGTCAACAACCGAGATCGACCGGGCTTTAGATCGATGACCCTCATTCCATCACGCCTCCCCTGCATGTCTGAAGTTTAACGAGGGATAGAGGGGATGCGAAATCTAACTAGGGTTTGGACCTGATTAATGTGTCACACATCGGGGAATGACGGCCACCCCGGGCTTGTGGTTAGCATAACCATACAAGACCCCCCACAATAAACATGGACATGACACATGTCCTGGACTCGTGGCTCTGCCAAACCAGCAGATGCCTGCCACCGCTACGTCAACTCACTTACCACTTAATGTCCCCTCACCTGCCACCTTGTAACACCGTTGTTTACCCCAAATTGTAAATATTATTATTACTATGAACAAGACTATAAACAGATCTGCCATATGAATGTTGGATAGACAATGAACCTTGCCATAGAAATTAATGTATATATTTTACTATTAAATGAAAGGAAATTAGTGGCATGACTGTTGAAAAAGGGTTGCCAGATAAATTATGATGCATGAGAAGGGATGGTAAGTGAACCAATAATGGTGAGTTGACCCCTGCCAAGTCGATATCCCACTGGATATAAATGCGCAACTCCAGAACAATATTCTAGCCCAGAAAAACTTAATTACCAGTCAAGCTGGTAGTTGGGAAGTATTCCCTCAAGAGTCAATGAGGGAGATGGGCATAGTACCATCTGAAACTTTCTGACCTAACCCATGAAATCTTGTTTGGAAAGGCAAGAAAAGAAGGAGAAAACTCATGGGTAGAGGCTGGAAGCACAGAGAGAAGACACACGAATGGTCTAGAAGACCAATAGAGAAAAAGAAGAGCACGCGAGGCTCTCTGGTTTTGAGGAAGATATTTGTGAATAAATTGTTCTGGTCACAGGAGTGCTTGGACAATGTTTTATAATCAAGCTAATAAACGAAGTGGTAGTGATTGAGTGGGAAATCACAACAGACTCCCTTGCTTAGTGGATAAATAACTGGACTGTTAGGTTCCTGTGGGAAAAGGAGAGTAACCTTTGTCCCTAGTTGTTGCTGAGATCAATCAAAATCCCTCTCATGGCATCATGATCTAGCTAGGGGGTGGATAGTTGAGGAATACTCCAAGAATAACTATGCCTATGGTTGGGTGGAAAAGGGAACCCCTTTCATTAGTTTCCAACTAAATTCCAAAGTTTCATATAAGTGTAACTCCGAGTTTTATTTTACCTTGGTTGTTTTGTTGTAATATGTAATCTCCTTGAGCCAGATGATGGCATGATTCTTTATCTTGTTGAATGGTAGAGTTTATGGCTTTGATGGCCTAGTGGTCTGGAAAGTTTGAAGTAGACATTAAATCTCATATTCTATCAATGGCTTCCTATTTAGTCATATTTAGCAAAGGAGACATGTGATTAATGGGTTGTGAAAGGAATTAGGACAGAAGGTAAGCTGGCCTCTGCTGAAATTTGTATATGCGCTAATTTCCCCAATGGACCGACCCAGGGATCGAATCCCCAAAGCTAGAGTCGAGACAGACTCTACAGGATGGTCCCAAACTCGTTAGTCCCTCAAGATTTCCTTCCCTACTATAGATTTCGAGTTCCGTAGGAAAAAGGCGCTTCCTTCAAACCACTCTTCCGAGTGACCACAGGCTCAAGACCGTGGACTTAACCAATTCTCGGATATGACTCGAGAGTGTAGCTCTCGGGGCTTGTCGAGACCCATATGATCATGACCTGGAACCCTTCGCTACACCCAAAGGGATATAAGCCCTCCAAGATTTGGGACTTTGGGGTGTTGGAATGTTACAACATCCACTTCTGCTGAAGGAAACTTGTTGGAATGGTGACCAGACGGTTTGACCATCAATTAGCGGTCTCGTACCCATTATCATGGTATCCGCCTTACTGTTAAACACCTACCAACTTTTGACCGTGAGCATTTACTACGTTGTTGATCATGATCACGGATCAACGACGTGATACTTGTCCTTGTCCCCTTATGGGTTCAACGGTGAGGATGCTACTCGAAATGGCCACTTGATCAGACGGTTGGCGAGATTTTGCGACTCTGTTACTTCATGACTCTTTCAATCTCCCAACCCTTCAACCTTTCCAAAGTATTACTGGCCGAAGGGGTCAGAAGAGAGTGCTTACATTTTGTTGCTGGTTATTATTCTCGCTTATTTTATCCTTCCACTACCCTCGATCAAGCAGTCAAAAAGGGTCCCAAAAGATCTTAGATCGACGGTCCACGGAACTTCGAGGATTCCGGGACTTCAAGAGTTTGCGGTAGAACGTAACCTAGGCTTTGGCCAGAAGGCCGAAGATTAATTACTCAGCAGGATTAAAGAAATATCGTGATAAACCTTAAGTTAAGTGCATGTGTGGGACCCTCTCTAGGAGTCCGAAAATTTGGGACTCCAGGGCTCCGAGAGATTTGAGGATATAGGAGGGTGTTGTAAAAGATGAAGCACTGAAACTCCCTTTCTGAAGTGTCAAGACTTGACCGGGTGGGCCAGCATACGCTAGGGTGATGTGGCATGACCAGGCAGGTCCATGTGGTGTCGTGGTATGGGGCACAAGTTATTGTGGGACCCACCTCCCCATTGTCAACTTTAGGGTATGGGTAAGTACAGATAGATCCCAACCACTAGATCGAACGGTGGATAGGATCCCACCATAGATCGTGGAGTGGTGAGAGACTTCGGGACTTTGGTTCTCTGGGAAGTTTTAGACCTGCGTAAGAATGTTGAAGGGTCGAAGGCCCGATATCCGCGAAGACTAGGAGATACTCTCTGCAAGCAGCGACCATATCACTGCTAGGGGTGGCGACCAAGGTCATGACAGTGCCAGGTTGGATGGTACGAGGAAGTGAGGCCACATGGATAACACATGGTGAAGAGGATATCCATTGGCTAATGACGTCCCAAAAACTTCGGAGGACCATAACTTTTAAACCAGAGCTCGAGTTCAGACAAGGTTATAGTTGTTGGAAATCTCTAAGGGAGCAGAAAACGATGGAAACCTTATTTGAAGGATTAAGGGAGCTATAAGAAAGCGGAAAATTTATGCCCCATCGCTTAAAAGGCTACTTAAGGGGGTCAGGTTTGTGACACACCTCAACCACTATCACCATCATGTACCTACCATCATGGCGGTACACATCACCTCTTGACCATGTCAGATGACATGTGGCCTTCACATCGCATTGACATCATCATAGATTACAAAGACTTTCCCAACCAGATGTTAACACCTGTCCATTCCTTATAATCTTATTGAATTAATTATTATGTATTACATTAAAATCCCACTATTTTAGTATTCATTTATTTAATCCACATTATGGATAATTTAATCTTCACTAATTGAATATCCCACATAATTATATTTTCACTTAGCCTAATACATTGGCCTGGTAATTAATGAGGGTTTACTTTCTCTCTTTTACCTTGAGAATCTAACATCCCGAAATTATTTTAATGTTAATTAAGTCATTTACCACCTCGGAATATCAACTTATAATATAATCATGTTATCATCTAATTTAATTAATTATAATATAAATAATATAATTAATTATATTAAAATAACCCCGTGTTTATTAATCTTATTTAACATATAAATCATCGGCCCCAACATGTAACCTTCCATGCATCCCAGTGGGGATCTCACGTGACACACACACACACACACACACACACACTAAGACCTCACGTGATGCTTAACTCTATTATATTATAATATAAGTAATTACATTATAATACACCCAGGTTCATTAATTCTTGTTTAATATATAACCTACCATACATACCATCATATTGAGACCTCGAGTGCCCGACATCTCAGTGGGGACCTTATGTACGTATATATATATATATATATTAAAAAGGAGAAGGGTCCACCCTATCGGCCCCAGATATATCATTTTATTACACACGCACTCGAGATTCAACTCCCAATGCCCGAATTCACAATGGGGGTTCCACGAAATATTGCTAATTTAAATGTTATTATAATACAACGATCGTGTCAGCCCTGCTATTGCACAAGTTGTAGGTTGGCCAAATCCCGACCCAACCAAAAAATGGCGACAAATAAGAGAACACCTACCAACTATCACCTTAGATAGATATTCCCGTCAGTTAAGAGATGAAGTAATCACCTCAAAGAGGGAATCCTGATGACCCTGGGGGAAATGAGATGGAAAATGAAGAGATGAGGAAGAGTCTCCCTATAAGTCAGTGATGGAAGGTAGGAAGGGATTGAAAAAAGTCTCTTAGATGGTAGAAGATATGCCACAACGTAGTAGACTTTCCAAGTAGTGATTGTACGTACCCAAGACACAAGGAAAACAAAGATATAGGCCCAATAATATGTTGGACAAGCAAGTTAAGATTGTTGTACCTAATCACAACAATAAACAATAAAATATATCAGCAACAAAATGATAATAAGAGCTGCAAATAAAGTTGCTAAAAGTCTAGTTAAGATTGCAAGAGACAAGCTAACAATGACTAATTTAACTCAAGTATGAAAGAGCAAGACTTTAGCATGAAACAAGGTTGTAAGAAATTAGTATTGCGGAGATAAAAGTTTCAGCCTTATTGCTGTAGCATACAAGTTGTTAAAGCAAAGAGATCAACCACCAAAACTTGCCAACAATCCACTCAAAAAGTGTGTTAGGGTTAGTAGATTGTAGGTTCAAACTTTTAGCAACTTTTGACGGTTGGTTTGTGAGTTATTAAGAAAGTTGTATTAGGGTTTCTGCAGCCCTAATGACTGTAGATAAAATTTTATGACAACAACAATAAGCACTTAGAAAAATGAGACGCCCTATTGTCTCAACCAAGCACATAAAACATATAATTGATTCCAATTTAGACAACCTCAAAATCCTGAGTTTTCACGTTAACCAATGCAATATTTTATTTCTCCAATGCAATTATTTTTAGTGCCTTTAGCTATTGGGTTATGGAGTCAAATGAATAAAGATCTAACAAATTCTATCTCCTTGGGAGTGTAAATCCTTTTACTCCCCAAGGCAAGCAATGCTAACTAGGAAGTACTAGGAGGGTGTAAACCCTTTTACTTCTCCTAGTAAAACCTTAAGCAACAAATTATTTCAAGACAAAAGTGATAGATATGGAGGGGTTGTAAATATTTATACTCCCCAAGAAATCTAGCAAATCAAACTTGTAACCAAGAAATGAAGCATCAACAAGATAAAATCCTTACCTAGTCCAAGCAATTACAAGACAAACCTCCTTTTACCAAGATAAATCCACCACAAATGCAAGAAACTAGCTCCAAGAGAGGTAGCACACTACTTCTTCCACCAATAGCCAAGAGAAACCATAACAAGATCACAAGAGATAGAGATTTCCCAAAGAGGGCGCAAATTTCAGCTAGGAAGGCTTCTCACAATGGGAGAGCTATGATGAAAATGAGATACAAATGATCTCCATTTATACAAAATGTTCTAAACATGGTTTTTCCACATAATTTAGGGTAAACCACAAGATAAGGGGTCAACATCCCTAATCTTTCCCCTTTACACAAAATAATACTTTTTTAATCCGTAATTTGCACATAAACAAAACCCTAAGTAAGACATCACCCTTCTAGGGTGACGTTTTGGCACTTTTGCAAGTCGTTGGAGTAGGAGAAGGGTGAGCTAGGCCTCAAAAGGCCACATGTCCTCGATCCAAGTCTCTTCTCCACGATCCATGGATTCCTTCCTTCAAAACGTTCCAAGTGTCCTCAACCACCCCCAAACCCTCGCCCTACTATGATGTTAAGCGCTCAAGGGTGACATTTTGGCCTTCTTAGGCAAATCATTTGGGTGGTAGGGGCTAGGTTAGGTCCTTCATGATGTCTTCTAAGCCTCCAAAGGCATGTCAGCATGATTCAACATGTGTTCCATTGGCATCCAACCTATAGGCTTCAAACCCCATGGAAGCCCAAGCTAGGCTTGTTCCTCCAAAACCGTCCACCAGCTGGGTCCTGCAAAGACAAATGGATATGCCCTCCAAGGATTTCAAGTCAAAGCATCATGATGAGTAAATCAAATCAATAAAAGAGCCATCTAAGCAAGTACATCCAAACCACCTCATCAAAATAAATGAATTCTCAAAGACCCTATGCAATTTTCCAAGTTTAGGTATGGGAGGGTTGACAAAATGACCTATTGGGTGAATCATACCTCAAGTTTAGGGGTGTTTCCTGAGGGGACCTCCTTCTAAGTGATGTGGATGAGGTGTCATGGATGAGGGGAAGAATTTTTGGCATGGGGTTCATGACATACAAGGGGTTGTAGTGTCTCACTTATGGGTGCCTTTGTAGAGGGTGTGTTGCACCTTCATTTTCAATGCAACCTTTTTCCAAGCCCATTTATTGCCTTTTACTCTTTTAGGATGTTTCCAGGTTGAAGCCAAGGTGGGAATTCTACCTAAGCATGAAAAATTGTGCCCACCTTGACTCTACCCTGGTCACGTCATGCTTCCCCAAGTTGGAAACATTTGTGGGGCTTCTACCTAAGTAATAAAAACAATGCCCACACATGCTCCTCCCTAGTTGGCATTTTGTTATTAGTTATTCTTTTATGGGTCCCATTAGTTTTTTATGAGAGACATTTCATTGTCCTTAGAATCCTTGGGAAGCATCTCGAAGGTTAATGGTTTGGATTTTATCTTTTTCCAGACACAAGCCTCTGGGCCTTCAACCCCTTCTTCCCATGAAGTGAGGGACAACCACTTCTTGGGTTAGTACACCCGAAAATCCCAAAAGGTGAGGATATGAGGGGATGAAGGGTGGAAAGTGACAAGTATGGTTGAGAATGGAATGATGACTCATTAAAAGGACCTCCTAGTAGCATACCTATCCCTAAGGGTGACCCACTTACTAGGGCGCAATGCCAACCGCCAAAGTGAAACAGGGCAAAGAGCATAATGTCCAAGCAAATGTCACATAATCAAAAGCAGTAGGAGATGCAACAAAGTGAAATGCATCAAATATTGAAATGACACTCACCATATTACCTAACTTGTACCTCATGGAACAAGACCCAATGACTTATGGAGGCCAACTAATGTGGTGGATACCATCGTGACGAACATGGAGCTATGGTGGTGAGGTGGGTCTTTGTTTGTGCAAGTGGACACTGCTGGAAAAGTTGTCTCTCGGTACTCCATGTCTGTAACCTAAGGGCCTTGAGACATCATCTCCTTAGTTATCCCTAGGAGTTGGGGATAACATGCCCCCGTGTAAACCATACTCACGATTGCCTCTTATTTCAATTCCCAGTTCCCGGTGGAGTTTTAATAAAATAATTATTTTGTTAAATGTGAAAAATAAAGGAAAGGATAAGATAATGTCCCGAGCATTAAAATAATAAAAAAATGAATAAATTCACAGGGGATAATTCCTCCGGGGCTTTAGAATTATATTTAATTTGTTTCCTCCAGAATAATAGTTATAGAGATCTCTTCAAAATTTTCATAGTTGACCCTTGTATAACAAAAATTTATATGACTGCTAAATTAATAAATCAATTCCCTGCCCAGAAAATGAAGAATTCCGAGCTACTTCCTCCGCAATCAAATTCCTCTTTTTGGTGTTATTTCCTTTACAATTTGAATTATATGCAATATTCCTCCATTTTGAATTAAAAATCCTATTTATACTTTCTCCATCCACACGGTGTAAAAGAGTAATTGTGTTCTTTTACTATGTCTTACCTCCCACCACAATTTAAGGGATTTTTAGCTTAAGGCAATAAATAACCCTCACAATAAACTCTAAATTTTTACCATAATTTACAACCCACCACAAATTAAGGGATTATTTCCTAAATCACAGGTAATGTTATTCCAAACATAGCTACACCACATGAAAATGCCAAATTAGTCATATTCTTCAAAACACATCTCAATATAATTGTTTATAAATACCGAAATAAAATTTATGAGCTTTTGTATTTTAATTCAATAAAAAAAATGCATATTTATTTCCTATTCTTTTCTTAATATCTATTTTAATTTTTTTTTTTGCCTCCTTTGAACATCTGGCCTATTCTCCTAAGGCCAAACATAAATATGATATCTTCTCAATTTCTGGCATCAAGGCTTCACGATCTTAAGGTAAAACATTCTTATGCAGAAATCAAACCTTTTCCCTTTCAGATGTTTTGTGAGGACTCTAACTGTTCAATCTTCACTATTGACACATAAAATAGACTGTAATTACTCAATCAACATTCTGTCCTTATTCTAAGCCATAACATTCACTCACAACAATCCTTTTTAAAAACACAAGCAATCAATAAGTGAGGTTTTCAACCAAAATAAAATTCAACTGTGACATGCTCATAATTACCCATAAATTTCTCAATATATCTCTAGCAGAATGTTGAATTCACATCGTTCTGAAACACATTCTATAATATCTTTGAACTTAACATTTAGGCAAGGATATACTTATCTAAAGCTATAAAGTGTTGGTAACTGCTGAAGGTTGTGCCACTTTCCACCCAACCATAGACACAACTGCTCTTGGTGTTTTCACAACTGGCCACCCCCTAGCCAGATTATGATGCCATGAGAGAAATTTCTTCTTTTTCTCAACAATCAACAAGGGATGAAGGTTACTCTCCTTCTCCCATAAGAACCTGGCAACCCAATATTCAATCCACCAAGCAAGGGGGCATGATGTGATTGCTCACCCAATCACTAAGACTTTCTGCAACCCTGTTTATTAGCTTGATTTGAAGACACTGACAAACCTTTCTTATACCCATAACAATATATTTTCTTAGTTATCCTCAGAACAAGAGGAGATTCACGCATTCTTCTTTAGATCTTGGTCCCCACACCCATTTGTGTGTGTCCTCTCTCCTCTACCCATGATTTTCCTCTTTTTCTTGCCTTTTACAACAATATTTTGTGGGTTAGATCATAAACTTATAGATGGGCACTTTGCCCATTCTCTCATTGATTTATGACAAGGACCAACCAACCACCAACTTGACTGGTAAATAAATTTTTTTGGGGTATAGGACAGTTCTAGGTTTGAACTTTTTTAATTCAACGGACTACTGCCTGGCAGGGGTCATCTCAATCAGTAATGGTTCCTCTCACCATTCCCTCTCATGGAAACATGATTTGTATAGGAAACACCTTCAACATTTATTCATTAATTTCATTTTATTTAATAACAAAAATATTCACATTACCTTCTTTAGCAAATGTTTATCATTTCCCAAAATCCACACATAACAGATTCTGTTGCTAATTTAAGGCAATCTTATTCCTGTATATTTCATGAGCAGTCTTTAGTTTGATGTGTACTTGATAGTTTATTTATATAGTAGCTTCAACAACGTATGAATGATGCAGGAGGCCCTCCTGTGTAAGATTGCATTGCTCATATTTTGTTTGTCCTTTTATGCAGATTATTAAATGTGCTTTGATTTTATTATCTCTAATTTTGTTATTTCTTAATTCTATCCGATATAATTAACATAAGTATTGGTTGTCCATATGAACCATATTATCAATTGGAATACGATGTAATTACAAAACTCATTAGTTAACCTCTAAAAACAAGAAGCTTTTGTAGTTATTTCATTTTACTAATCATGGTCTTCAAATATATAGAACCAAGTCCGTGTTGATTTCCTTTCATAACTAGAAGTTCTATTTCCTTGATCAATTAGTAGATAGTTTGATTTACCTGGGAAAAAAAAAATTGCATTACGCTTCACAAGCTTACAAGCCCAAATTGATGATTAAGTGTAACATAATTCTCAATCAATAGAATTGACTAATAGTTTGTATGATGCCCAACATGCCATCACACATTACATGTAAGATATGATTGTGTTAGGGACCACGATAACCACTTGGGAAGGCGGTGGGAAGAATGGCATGGTGATACACAATAAGGATTTGACAGGCAGATAAACATTTGAATGCTATCGCCGACATTTGAGTGTTAATGCAACATGTTGACATTTGGGTGTTAATGTAGTAGACTGACATTTGACAGTAGAAGTGTTAAAAGTTTGGATATAATAGATGTATGAACATATCGTCGTCATCCTCATAAACAACTTCAATAAACTTGGAAATTGCAGAAACGACATTATGTTAGAGACTTATATTGTCTCAAAGACTTATAACAGACTGAAAACTTAGGATATCTAAGATGAGCTCAACAATATGAATTCGATCTTGTTAGCCAATAGAATGTTTGATAAAATAAATTTAAATATTTTTAAAAAATAAGTTTTTTTCCCCTATGTACAAGTTTGGAAAGAAAAAAAATATTTGCAGTCAAACTCAAACAAATTGATGGTCAATGCCGAATCAATTGTTAGAGTCCCTCGCTTGCCTTCGGCAGAGACTAATAATGGTGTTTGAGTATAACTTATAGTTCAAAATTAATATTATCTTCTTGTCCATTAGAGATCTAATCACAACAACACGACACCACCACTCATGTCGAGTCGGGGTATAGATTATTGGACGATCTTTACATGGAGTTTCAACACTGCAAACAAAAAAATGACAAAAGTGTTAGAAATAAATTCAAATATGTTAATTTCAAATAATCTAATACATAACTCCCATGTAATAGTTGTTATAAGAGGAGAAGACATAACTTACCTTGAATGAGAAGGGATGATAATTTGTTAATGTGTGAAGAATGGTTGTTGAAACTCTTTAGAACTAGGATTGGTAATCCCAACAACATGTCATGGCGTTTATGTAGTTGGACTATAAACAAATAAGATTTTCCTAACGTAATACCTGCCGCAATAAAAAAAGACTGAATTTGGATTTAATTGGCTTGGAAAATATAATTTAATTTGAATTATGTAATTTATATTATAAATTATTATATATTTAAAGTAGTTATATTATAATATATATAATATAATAATTATAATTATAATTGAATAACAAGTTTTTTACCATTCACCAAATTTACCTTAAAATGTATTCTTAGCGTGGCAATTTCCATTATGATGACTGATTCATCTTATTATAAAGTTATTAATACACATGTCACTTGAGTTTATGAGACATTATATGAAGAAACAAATCAGCCATGACTATGGGTTAGTAAATAAATCATTGCAATGCATCGAGAAATATATGTGGCAGAGATGAGAAATGGAAAACAATGAATAAATTATAAATAACTGCTTTTAATAATCACCATGAACCAAAACGTAGCCAGGTTTCTCAAGATGCGACTGACTTACCATTTATTTATTACTCAACAACAAGAACGACACACATATATTGTCTATCAATGTACGTGTTCTATCCTGATCGGAGGAAACCACAAAGTGATGGATGTAATGGATATATGAGAGTAGTCAGAAATAATGAGTACACCGTTGTCGGGCCTAAAATAAAAGGTGAACTAGCTAAACAAATCATTGAATAGATAAATACATTTTATTATTTAAAAAAAATACAATAAAAAAATTCGTTAATATTAAACTTTGGGTAAAAGATGAAATTTATGATCCACAACAAACTAATAGCCAGTTAATACGCAAACTCATCACTATATACACTCCTTGCGGAAGGTATAATAAGAGTTGAGCTAACCTCCAACATACCATAACCAAACTATGATGATTATGAACCAATTTTTTTCCACAAACTCTTACGATGCAAGGAAAAGGTTTAAAAAACACTGGAGGAGCAACAAGCAAGTGGAAGAAAAGTCAAAATCCAATGTATGAAAGTCTAAAAAAGTTCATGGCACTTTTGGAATTAGTGACATTGACAAGTGCAATAAAGTTGTGTGTAAATGTAATGATTTAAACTTATTTCTCAAAATAATTTTGAAAACATTATCATGCACTATGAGTCTCCAACTTTGAATGCTTTGATGTAGTTTGAATATGAGGTAAACGATGTCTAATTTGCTCATTACATTTAAAAAAAACTCTAATAAAACTTCATAGATGACATCTAAATTTTATTATTCAACACGAATGAAATAATATAAAAGAAACTAATCTCCTAATATATTAGTCTTTGAACAAAACCTTGCTAGGCTCATCAATCAATAGCATTGGTTATAGAACATGTTAAAAAGTTTATTAAACCTACAGATGATCCCACAAGAGTAAGATCATCGTTGTCCCCCCACTACTTACTTTTACTCTATTATGATTGTATGTTCCTACTAGGTCGAGTACACATGTTGTATGCTCATCCTAAGGCTAGTGCACTTGTTTCAAAAAAAAAGGGGCTTAGGTATGGTTGAACAATAGCACATATAACTTTAATCAACAAAGTTAATAATTAGTTCTAGCAATTTCAACCATTAAAATTAGAAAAAAAATAGACAGAACAACACCCAGTTGTTAAAGACTGGAATCTACTGGATTATTGTTTACCTATTTTTCATGCAGGCTATATTACATGCTATATTGTGATATGTGTAAATCAAAGTACCAAATGACAAATGTATGTGTGTGTCAGATGTAGAGCTTCATTCCATAATGCTTTTCATTTGAACAATGAAGCTTGTCATGTGGTACTTTGAACAGTGAGTTTGCACATGTCACTTAAAGCAATGTGACTTAAAGCATGTCATTTGAACAATGAGTTTACACATGTCACTTAAAACGATGTTTCTTCTCCTCTTTGACACTAAACTTTGTATATGTTCCAATATAGTATGTCAGTTTAAGTACATGTTGTATGAGGCATGTGTTGGGTTTCCATTCTAAAATTTCCAAGTTCGTTTGGTTTTTGCATTAAAATGCTCCGTGTTTATCCTATGTATGGGTTGATTGTAAGCAAAACTAAGGTTATTTTGGATTATTGTTTACCTACTTTTCATGCAGGCTATATTACATGCTATATTGTGATATGTGTAAATCAAAATACCAAATGCTAAATGTATGAGTGTGCCAGATGTAGAGCTTCATTCCCTAATGCTTTTCATTTGAACAATGAAGTGTGTCATGTGGTACTTTGAACAATGAGTTTGCACATGTCACTTAAAGCAATGTGACTTAAAGCATGTCATTTGAACAATGAGTTTGCACATGTCACTTAAAAAAATGTTTCTTCTCCTCTTTGACACTAAACTTCGTATATGTGCCAATATAGTATGTCAGTTTAAGTACATGTTGTATGAGGCATGTGTTGGGTTTCCATTCTAAGATTCCCAAGTTCGTTTGGTTTTTTCATTAAAATGCTCCATGTTTATCACGTGTATGGGTTGATTGTAAGCAAAACTAAGGTTATTTTGGGTTATTCTTTACCTACTTTTCATGCAAGCTATATTACATACTATATTGCGATATGTGTAAATCAAAGTACCAAATGACAAATGCATGAGTGTGCCAGATGTAGAGATTCATTCCCTAATGCTTTTCATTTGGACAATGAAGCGTGTCATGTGGTACTTTGAACAATGAGTTTGCACATGTCACTTAAAGCAATGTGACTTAAAGCATGTCATTTGAACAATGAGTTTTCACATGTCACTCAAAACAATGTTTCTTCTCCTCTTTGACACTAAACTTCATATATGTGCCAATATAGTATGCCAATTTAAGTACATGTTGCATGAGGCAGGTGTTGGGTTTCCATTCTAAAATTCCCAAGTTTGTTTGGTTTTTGCATTAAAATGCTCCATGTTTATCGTGTGTATGGGTTGATTGTAAGCAAAACTAAGGTTATTTTGGATTATTGTTTACCTACTTTTCATGCAGGCTATATTACATGCTATATTGTGATATGTGTAAATCAAAGTACCAAATGACAAATGTATGAGTGTGCCAGATGTAGAGCTTTATTCCCTAATGCTTTTCATTTGAACAATGAAGCGTGTCATGTGGTACTTTGAACAATGAGTTTCACATGTCACTTAAAGCAATGTGACTTAAAGCATGTCATTTGAACAATGAGTTTGCACATGTCACTTAAAACAATGTTTCTTTTCTTCTTTGACACTAAACTTCGTATATGTGCTAATATAGTATGTCAATTTAAGTACATATTATATGAGGCATGTGTTGGGTTTCCATTCTAAAATTCCCAAGTTCATTTGGTTTTTGCATTAAAATGCTCCATGTTTATCGTGTGTATGGGTTGATTGTAAGCAAAACTAAGGTTATTTTGGATTCTCATAGAAGCATAATGCAGCTCTAAAGGTCCCATAACTTAAGGAATCTAAAAAAAACCATGATAATTAGAATATTCAATGCATGTGTCCACAAACCCAACTTTGTTATCACACAATGGGCATGCTTCCATATGGTAGGGAGATAACCCTGTGTCAATGCTTAGTCAAATAAGAGTGCATCTATTATTCACATTAGTATAAGAATGTATTATAAGGAATGTCATCAATATCCCCATAAATATATATTCTAAACATGTATTTTGGCATCAAAGAACTAGAGGTGAGAGAGGTCACTTTAGTGTATCAATTCTTAGGTGCCACCTTGCGACTACATCATATTTTGGCTATCCTAAAAGAAGGAAAAAATATTAGAGTTACTTTGAGAAGACTACCAAAATTTCAAAAAGGAGTTCAAATTAGCATTATGTAAACCTCTTTAAGG
>JZKD02S1661944.1:88033-100265 GCA_000966675.3 Picea glauca
TAAACAGTTGCTTCGTGAAGAGGAGGAAAGATGGCGCATGAAGAGTAGGATGTTGTGGCTGGCGAGTGGTGATAAAAATACCACTTTCTTTCATAAGGTTGCATGCGCCCGGAGATCTCGTAAACAAATTTGGGAAATTGAAGATGTCTTTGGCAATCTCATTCATTCCCAGACAGAGATAAAACCGGCAGCACACTCTCACTTCAAATCTTTTTACCAAGCTCCCCCTGCCCCTTCACTTACAGATCAGACAACTGTTGCCAGCCTTTTCCCAACTCTGATTACACCAGAAGAAGCAATTTCGTTGCACTCTCCTTGCACTAAAGAAGAACTTTTTGAGACAATCAAAAGTTTCAAAAAAGAGAAGAGTCCCGGACCCGACGGCTGGTCGGTCGAGCTCTTCTTACATTTTTTTGAGCTTATGAGTCCAGACTTACTTGAAGTCATTGAAGATTCGAAAACAAGAGGGGTGGTTAGCTCTCACCTGAACAAAACCTTCGTGGTATTGATTCCAAAAGCTAATCAGCCTTGGCAATTTTCTGACTTCCGCCCCATCTCACTATGTAATCTCTGTTATAAAATCATCTCAAAACTCATTGCCGTCAGACTCCGACCTTTTCTCTCTCGGGCGCTCTCTGAAGAACAGCTTGGCTTCCTCAAAGGAAGACAGATCCTGGATGCGGTGGGAGTGGCACAAGAATGCATCCACTCCATCAAAGCAACAAAGCAGCAAGCCATCCTCCTGAAATTGGACCTTAAAAAAGCATTTGACAACGTTAATTGGAACTTTCTTCATCTCATACTTATTCAGAGCGGCTTCGGTACTTCTTTTACAAACTGGATCTTGGGCTGTATCACCTCGGCTTCCTTGGCCATCTTAATCAATGGAGAAGCTACTAAGCCCTTCAAATGTGAGAGAGGTCTCAGACAGGGTTGCTCACTCTCTCCTCTTCTTTTCATCTTGATCCTGGAAGGCCTCAGCATATTACTAAAGAACAAACAGGCGGAGGGCCTCTTGAAAGGCATTAAAGTGGTTGGACAAACACACATCCTACATATCCTTTTTGCTGATGACGTTCTAATCTTGACTTCTGCTAATTTGGCTGAATGGTCTATTATACATTCGATCCTCTCTTCGTTTTGTGATGTTTCAGGTCTTCAAATCAATGCCTCCAAATCCTCCTTCATGTTCTCAAATACACAGGAATCTTTAAAGCTAGACATAAGGGATCTATTTGGCATTGGTTGCAAAGACCTGGCAGACGACTTCCATTACTTAGGCTTCTGCTTAAAAGCCTCCAGATACACTTCAAAAGACTGGACATGGCTCGTGGACAATTTCAGAGAAAGAATTCTCAACTGGAAGCACCGATATCTTTCCATGGGTGGAAGATTCATTCTGATCAAAGCGGTGCTGGAAAGCCTACCAGTGTACTGGATGACTCTAGCACAAATCCCGACCACTGTTTTGAAGTCGCTCCGACAACACATTTTCACTTTTCTTTGGTCCGGAAACAAGAAGTTCAGAAGCTTTCACCTCTGCAAGTGGGAGGATCTCTCGAAGCCAAAGATGATGGGAGGCTGGGGCCTCAAGCATCTGCCAATGTTTCAATTGGCTCTCTCGACAAATACCTTCTGGAGAATATTATCAACTCCTGGACTTTGGAGCTCTGTAATCAGAGCTAAATACTTACATCAGTTACCTGTCCACTTATGGTTCAGATTCGCGAAAGCTCATCCAAATACCGGTTCACATTTGTGGAAAAAGCTCTCTGCCACGCTCCCAATAATCTTAAAGTGACTCTCGTGGGATCCCGGGGATGGTCGATTGATTGAAGTCAGCCGAGACTGTATTCTGGATCTTGGCAACAAGGCATTTCTCTCCTCGCCTCTTCGAGCACATCTCCGCAGCAAAAATCTCACCTATTTACATCAATTTTACAGCGCATCTATTCCAGGCTCTCTCGGCGATTCCTGGCTAAGTGGATCAGACCTGCATCTAAACCTGGAACATCGGGCAGAATGGGACTATTACTCACAGTTACTCATCGCATCTGGCATTTACCTGAAGATGAAGGCAGACTCTCTTCTCTGGACAGGGGGCGATCGATCGGGCAGAGTATCAGCAAAAAACGTATATAATGCTTTGGCTGCCATATCTTGGAACTCTTCTTTTCCATCGTGGAGACAGAATATTTGGAAAGCCACCTGCCCCCTAAAATACAAGTTGCACTCGTGGCTCATGCTGGAACAAAAATTACTTTTCTGGGAAAATCTCCAACTGCGCGGCTGGGAAGGCCCAATTCGATGCGCACTCTGTGCTCAAGGCACCGATTCTTCCCTCCATGTCTTCGTGCTCTGCTCTTTCACCAAAAATCTGTGGACAACAACTACGGCAGCGTTAAAGATACCAAATCATTGGATTGGTATAAGTCTAATTTCTTGTTTTCAAAACTGGATCCATAGTTCCAACACCCACCATATGCTTCCACTTCACATCTGTTGGCAATTATGGCTGTCTAGAAACGCCTCCATCTTCACCGATAAGACGCCCTCAACTCAACACATTATATCCCTCATCTTATCTGAAACAAACAATTCTGCTAGAACATTACAGGTTAAACCAGTTCGGCATCCACGATTCATCCCAACAGACAGAGCGGTGGCCTGGTTTGATGGGGCCTCCCAACAGGGAGGCAAACTTTGTGGCGCAGGGGGAAAATTGATTATAAATTCCCATTCGAGTATTAGCTGGATGATAAACTGCAGACAGGGTTCCAACACCAAGGCGGAGCTCATTGGTGCTTGGACCTCGCTTATTTTGGCTAATAGGAACACGGATAATTTACTGCTCCTCGGTGACTCCAAGCTCATTATCGACTGGCTGAAAGGAGTGGCAGAATTCCAGGTGGCAGCCCTCAATAGCTGGAAGGAACGGACCAAAGACGCAACTGTTCTCTTCAGAAATCTTACCTTCCAACACATTTTCCGTGAAGCAAATAAAGAGGCAGACACACTCTCGAAAAAAGCTCTTCACCTTCCCCCGAACCAAATATTCTATACATTTTGGGTGGACGGGCATGAAGGCAATTCATATAAGCTAAATCTTTGAAAGGATTTCTTATTAGTATATTTCAGATCTTTGGCTATATTTGTTGTAGTTGTTAGACCATAGGCAAAAATGACCCAAATAGATGTGGAATTGACTTGATCCGCTGATGTATTTGAACTCCGTCTTGTATACATTTATACATTTATGTATTTATTCCAAACATCAAACCATAGTGAACTGGGGAACCCGACTCCGAGATGGGTAACGAGCGATGCGCTGGGACTGCCACGCTTTCTCGTAGAGGAGTGGGATCGGTTTTGTCAAACGCTATCCAGATCCGGCATTTTTTTACATCCAGGTGCAAACCAGCTCTTGTGGGAGGGCGGAGACTGTTCAGGACAGATTTCAGTCCGAAATTTATACTCATCTATTGTCAATATCGAACCTCTACCTAGCATCTCAGGCTAGCGCAAACACATATGGAATTGGAGAATCCCATTAAAGATAAATCTTTTCATTTGGTTAGCTGATGGGAACAAGATCTCCACATGGAACAATCTTCTGAAAAAAAAGTTGGATCGGCCCAAATATTTGCTAGCTATGTTTTTTAGAAGCTGAAACAGTGTTACATCTCTTTATTCATTGCCAATTTACTAGACAAGTCTGGAATATAATTACATAGGTCTTACATCTCACTACTACTTGGAACGAGACATCCTTACAGATTGCTTTGCCAAATGGACCTCCAACGAGCGCACCTACAAACTTTTACCCCCTATGGTTATCTGGCATATTTGGATGGAGAGGAACAACTTGATCTTTGACAATATAGCACCATCAACTCATTCAATAGTTTATAGATCTCCTGGCCTACACAAGATTTGGCAAGATGTCTATCCTTACAAAGGAAAAAACAAATAAAAAATGATAAATCCCATTATTGCTGAGAATATTCTTTTAGGTTGGTTCGATGGTGCTTCCCAACATAGTGGTGCTTTGAGTGGTGCAAGGGGCTTGATTAGTTTGACAAGAAATTCTCATTACATGTGGACTTTCAGCTGCGGCCCAGGCACCAACACAAGGGCATAACTGTTGGGTGCCTGGGCAACTCTTCATCTGGCCATGAGGCTCAATATTGACCATCTTCATCTGATCGACGACTCCAAAGTTATAATAGATTGGCTCAATAATAGTGGTAAGCTTCATATGATCACCCTCTTGGCTTGGATGGACCGAATCAATTCACTCCTTCATCACTTCAAGAAGCTCAACTTCTCACATACTTCTCGGGAATTCAATAGAGAAGCAGACCTGCTTTCCAAGATAGCTCTTCAAAAACAAGTAGGTCTGATCACTTACACGCATTGGTTGGATGGCCATGAGGGCCCCTCTCTTTCTCTCAAAATTTTCTAAGCCTTGAGTTATTATATTTGGGGGCCATAATCAGTTTTCCTCTGCATTACTTGGCACTTTTTTGGCAAAATTTCATTATCTTTCCATCTTTTCAGTTTGAGGTTTCTTTTATTTACAGGGTAGCACCACTCTCATTTGATTTGGATGTCAAATTGAAGGAGATGAACTCCCTACCTGCTGGTCCATCTCAAATATCTAAATGTAACCAACTATTAGAACAAATTATATTATCAATATAATTGAGTAATTTTTTCTTCAAAAAAAAGTACTCCAATTCTTTAACCAAGTAAAATTATTGTGCTATGTTCCATATTATATAAATAAATATTCAATTACATATTGGCTTTAAATTTATTATTCCATACTATATAGATTCGCTTTAAATTTATTAGCCTATGAATCTCTTAGAAAATTTTTAGTTACATTTCGATTTTCATAATAGCAACGAATGTGGAAGCTTGCTCCACTTTAATGTCTTCCAACACAAATACCATAAATCATAACACATATATTCTCAAATGACATGGTTGTCAACATGTGAATATCAGTGATAGAATGGATATAAGAATAACATTTGTCATAATGATAGCATGCATTTACCATCTATAAATACATTTTTTATATGTAAATTCCCGGGATGCATAGATAATTGTGTTGTCTAATTGAATAGTCATTTATTATATGTAAATTCCGGGGGCAAATCCTATGCATAGGTAACTGTGTTGTCTAATTGAATAGTTATTGTTGTCTTATATGAGAGTGTAAAAAGATACCTATGAGTAGCTTCCTATATATTTATATTATTTAAAAAAAAAGTTGTATTTCACCTTTCATATTATGTTTATCCTATTTGATACAAATTATGTTTATCCTATTTGATACAAATGGTTCAAATTCATTCTTCATTATTTAGTTTGAAATTGTGGGTGATTATAGCTATATAAAAGTTGTGCTAAAGAAACTTGGGTTTGTAAGTGTACCTGTGGTCTAGCTTCATAAAAAGTTAAAAAAAAAACCGATGGTTGCATATTTGATTTCTTATTGTCCACTATGTTGTATACCTGAGCCATCAGTAATATCTCAAATGTAATTTTTGTTTCTGGAGGAACTAGCGAAATTATGGAAGAATTTGGTATTGAGATAACCACTTTTGGTCCAATTTACTCTGCCTCTTTGTCTCCAAAGATCCTCTTCTGCCAGCAGATACTTATTTATGTCTGCTTCCAGTTGTTTGCTATGAAGGAGTCTGTCTCCTGCAAGTGTTGTCAGTGGGTCGGAATGATGTAAAGCATAAATATGATGTTCCAACTCTAGAAGCTTTTGTTTGGAGCGATTATTGTGTTGAACCGCCCATCGTTTGATACAGATTTTTAAATGTTTCATCTTTGAAATAAAACGTTGTTGTATTCCCAACGCATGCTGGAAAAGTGGTTCAGACCACACATCTTTAACAATAGTGGTGAAATCTGGTTCCAAAAGCCAGCTCGAATTGAGCTTAAAGGGATAGATAATCTGCTTCGAATGAGGGTCGAACTGAAGGAGGATAGGTGTGTGATCAGAAAAAAAGGGAGAGTCAGCCCAAGTTCCGATTCTACCCACCAAGGTAGCCAGGCTGTCTGATATGTAGAGACGATCAAGTCATTTTGAGATGTAGTCTGAACCCAATCTGCCGTTACACCAAGTCGATGTCGATACCGCCGGAGGAAAATCGACCAATCCATGTGAATGGAAGAGTGCAATGAAAAAATCAGCCAATGGGTCTTGTTTGGAGGATGTTCCCCAATTTTCTCCGGTGCTAATGGTGAATTTCAAGTCCCCAACAATGATTAAATTCTGGATATCTAGTAGACCTCGAGATTCCACCAGTTCCCAAAAATATTTCCTGTTGAGACATGGGCCATAAATATTGAGGAAGTTAATGGGTTACTTATTCCAATGGCAAGATCTAGTGAGTAAAATACCTGCCTGAAAAGAAAATGATGTAGATAGAACTTTGTTGGGTCCCAGGAGGCAACGAAACCCCCCAAAGTTCCAAGAGAGTTTACAATCCAGGTGTACCAGTCAGGGCGAAACTTAGAAAGAAAAGTTATGGCTTTCTGTCCGTCAACCAAGGTTTCCTGAAGAAAGATAATGTCTGGTGAGGTTCAAGCAAGTAGTCTTATGAAGGCAAAGGATTTTAGGGGGCCTCCCACCCCTTTAATATTGAGGGAGAGAAAGATCATTATTTATTTCTTGCTAGGGCTTTCATGCCTCTAAGCGCCCCATTATCAGTAGTTTGTGTGAGAGTGACTTTGGAAGAAGGCAGAGAAGGCCCCTCTCTGTGTCAGGCACTCGTGTTTTTGATCAGAGAGTGTTCATATCTGATCCCTCTGGACCAAGTGTGAGTAGTGCCCTGTGCTAAATTATAGTTGTTGTTGTGTCCTGTAGAAGTTGTTTTAGATGGGGACAAAAGGATAGAATTCCCCTGGTAAATAGGTAAGGGAGATGGAGAGAGTGTTTCTTTATATGAAGGTAATAGTGAATCCAACACCCCATTGATGGAGTTCTCGCCTGGCTGTGTTACCAAATAGCGTGAATGGGGGGGAGTCAGAGACATATCCTGTCTCTCTGTGTTCCAGTTTGCAGAGTTCTGAAATAAAGTGTAGGTGGGGGCCGGATTAGACACCTGGTATTGTGCAGAGGTAGATGGATCTAAAGGGCGAAAAATAGGAGAGGTTTAATGGGGGAGGAGGATGAAACCGAGGAGGAAGGTTGTGCGGAGGTGGTGGTCAGGTTATGTAAGGGAATGGGTGACTGGTGTGGCCATTGCTCGACTGGGAAACTGATGGGAGGGAGTGTCGATAGAGCGACAGGAAGGGGAGGTTGGAGCACCACTGGGCTAGGAGAGTGTGTAACTGGGGCCACCAAAGGTGAAGGAAGAGTGACTAGAGACTCCAAAGATACATGAGATTCTGGAGCCACCGAGGTGGTAGCATTCAAAAGGTCTATCTCCCAGCTAGTAAGAGTGTGATAGAGTGAAAGGCAGATCAATTTAAGTTTACCTGTGAGTGTATTCAGGGTGACAAAGTCTTCATCGAAAGGAATTCCTGGATATGAGAGGTAAGAAGGCACATCACGCGAGTCCATCGAAGAGGATAAATCGAGCATAGTTTCCTTGGTCTGTTCAGTATCTAAGTGACCCGGGAAGGTCTTCCTCAGATGTCCCGTTTTTCGGCAGAAAAATCATTTGAAAGGTATGCCTAGATAGTCTAGGCTCTGTCTGTAGATTTTTCCTCGCCAGTCTATGTCAAGACTTTCCAGCAGCCCATCGTGAATGTCAATCTCTACCATGACTCGAGCTATTTTTTTCTCCGAGGTTGTGAGTGAATGGTGATCCACTCTGATGTAGCGACCAAGAGTGTTACCAATGGCCTCCAGGGATTTTTGGTTCTAGAGGTGGAGAGGAAGTCTAGGGAGGAGGACCCATAAATGTCTGAGACAAAAGTAGTCCTGTAGGGGGTCAAAACTAATTCTCCATCTTTTTAGCATGAGGCTACCCCCGTCTGTAGTCCAGAACCATTCTAGAATAGTAGTGGAGTCTTCTCGTGATTTGAAACTGAAGCATATCCAACCTTGTGTTAGATAGGTGATCTCTGGTGCATAAGTCAAGAGTGGCTTCCATTTGCAGTTTAACCACTCAGAGATATTAGTTCTGCAAAGATGTTTGTATGAGAATCTGCCCACTAGTGCACAAAGGCTTAGTGAGACAGAGTCTGCTAAGCCAATGTCATGACCAATAACCATTTTCTTCTTGGACTTTTTAGAAACCCAGGGTCTGTGATGTGGGGAAGTTCTGTCAGGTAGTGAAGCTCCAGCCAGGTTCTTATGCTAATGTATACCTCCAGATTTAAAAATGGATGAAGGGATAGACTTGCGGGAAGATGGAGGGAAAGATTCAAGGGTAGAATGGTGTGAAGAGGTAGTAGAAATGGTAGCTAGGGAGGGAGTCTAAGTATAAGTAGGGATGGAAAGGTGACAAGAGAGGTGTGTCGAGACTGGTGGATAAGACAATATCTCATTCTGTGAGGAAAAGGAGGAGTTGGGACGGTAGGTGTGTGGGGCCAGAGAGGTAGTCGGTAGAGGGAAGGGAGTGCTAGTGTTGAGGTGAATGAGTTGTGCAAGTTCATCTGTGGAGGAGAAGAGTCCCTGACTGTTCTAGAGGGCCTTGTCAGCTGCACTCATAAGTGCGCTGACGTCCTTCTCCATATGAGTGAAAGTCAAGGTCACAAGATAACTCCCTTGTCATGTTGTAGGAGAGGGGTAGGTGAAGTATCATGGATTTGAGCAATGGGAGAATAGTCCAGAAAAGATTAGAAAACAAAAAATGAGGAGGTAGTTGTGGGACCAGCAAGGAACAATATCTCAGGGAAACTATCCAAAAGAGTATGGTCAAGAGTAAGGGTAACAACACTGATGGTTGTGTCAGTACAGGAAGGTTCTAAGACTAGATGGCCCGCAGAGTAAAGAGTAGAGTAGAGCTGTGGTGTAAAATATCAGGGGCAAGAGCAGAGCCGGGAAATGTCCAGGGTCAAACATGGTCGATCAAATACTCTGGTCTAGTATGAACGCACGAAGTAGATACAAGACTCTCCAGTAGGATCCAGGAGCCGAGCCATGATCAAATACAAGCAGAAGCACACACAAGTAACTGAGCCGAGTCTGTGTCCATCAAAGTCGGACCTGCAGTATTGTCTGGAGCCATCACAAAACTACATACCTGCCTCCATCCATATTGAAATTCATCTTTGAATTCAAGCGGAACCTACCTGAGTTATTATTTTCTATTCTTGAAGCAACTTGTGTCAGAATAATGGATGATCCATATCCTCCTCCAACATTCAGAAAAACAAGCTACTGGGAGAGTTCAACATGTGAGAGTCGAAGAATTGGATCACTTGGCTTGCACTATAATGCACTAGCATTCTCATTTTAAATAGTCTCACGTCAATAACTAAAGGCGATTCACCTTTTTTTTTTGGGGGGNTGTTGTGTTTAAGTAGTTGAGGAAATAAACACATCTCTCACTAATTTGTGGAAGCCAATGGAAGATGGCACAAAGAGTGCTAGCTTATTTTGTTTTAATATGATAAAATCCATGGATGCAAGGTTAAAGCGATAGATTTAGTTCAAATACATTACATATTTTTTAAGAGCAAAAAAAAAATGGGTAATGGTTGGTTTAGATTGAATACATTGAGTACCTACTTTGTCCCAACAATGTTATGTTGCTTTGTTAATGTTAGTTCACAACAATGTAGAATGAGCATAAATGAAAATCACAGTTTTGAACAACATTGATGACAACTAAGTATTTGAAAGCCTCTTCAAATTGCATATCTTTATGAATCACACTGTATCGAGAAGACTACAAAGTGATGCACCATTTGATAGAAAATACTTACTCTTAAGTAATTGTAAGCAACTTTTCTCTAATATCAGAAATATAATGCTTTAATTGCTTCAACATAGATGTTGATTATGACAGTTTGGTCTCTAAATGATGATGCTCTATTGTTTTTTTCTAATTGAGATTGAACATTTTTATATATAAATGAGTTACGTCGAAGCGAATCAACAATAGAAAAGTTCTACAAAAATTGGCTTAAGGCCTAAAAGGTCTACTGCTACTATCATGCTTAAGTACATATAAAAAATCACGGTATATGTCCCAACAATATGACTGCTAAATACTCTGATAAACTGTCCTAACAAAAAAATACATTTATAAAACATCTAGCGGTGGGAAGATTCATGATTTGGTGCTTCCTATACTTCTTCATGATCTAGTGCATTTCCTTCAACTTCCATAGGCTTTGCTTTATGATCTCCTTGTTCTTCACTCCCCGAAACCTGATTTATTGATGCAGATTGTGTGTGATGAGGCATCACTTGGAGCCTTAACTGCTAAAATTCCTGTTCTAGAATTCCAATTCGTTGAAGGAGAGATGCAACAATTTGGTCCAAAGTCCCTACCTTGCCCGTAACTTGCCAGAGATCCACACTATTCCCTTCAATTGATTCTTCATGTTTGCGTAAAATGTGCTTGATGTCACTCCAAGATGGATCCATAGTGAGACATATTTTCTTCTGAATGTTAATCAATTTATGTCCAAAGTATTCCTTAGTACCCAAAGTAACATAACCCATAGTGCTAGAGTACCCAATATTGATGAGGAGTGTTGGATGTAGACCCATTCTAGGGAAAAGGCTATTTTTTGGGAGAGAAGCACGAAGGGAAAAAAGGACAGTTGGAAGGAAAAGCAACACGTGCGAGGGAAGCATGCGAGGCATGCATGCAAGGGATACCTAATTACGTTAGGGTTAGGGTTTTTGCAATATATTGTAATGGATGATGAGCCAAGAATATATATAAGTAGTACTTAGGAGACTGAAAAGGAGGTCTAAAGGAGAGACCTAGAGGGGTAACTAAGTTGGATAGATACAAAAAGAGACCAGTAGTACCTAGGAGGTAGGGAGAGTCTGAAAGTTGTACGATTTGTAAGAACTGCAACATTTTGTAAGCTGGTGAGCTAGAGAAGAATTGAGCAACTCGATCCCAAGGGTTAGATCGCAGGCTGAGGAGCTTGGTCCGATCTAGTCAGCCTCACAGGGATCGAGAAGCCTGTTGAGATTGTAAGATCCAAGACTGTAAACGTGCGCGGAGTGATATATTGTTGAGACATAATAAAGATCTTGAGAGCAGATCTTTGTGGACGTAGCCCAGAAGGGGATGAACCATAGTAAAACTTGTGTTATGTGATTGAATGTATGCATCTCTATTGTTGTTAAGAATTAAATGCTAGATGAATGAATGAAGAAACTAGTTAGATCTAATACTCTACATGCATGAATAAGAATGATTGTTTTAATCAAGAGGTTAGACTAAATAAATAAAGATCACAAGGTACAACCATACATTTCCACTCATTCCTAGGCTGCAAGCACCTAAGTATTGCATCCACCGATAGAGCTATCTCGGGTGAGATTGTGTAGTACACCCTATGTGCTGTGTTGCCTTTTGGTTTACCAGGGGGGCCGATAGTTTTAGAGGGATTTTGTTGGGAGATTGTTACATCTAAACCTGGGTCAACCTATGAAAGTAATGTAAGATCAGAGTAAATGACTGATAAAGTAGAATAAGAAACCAACAAATGGTTTTGTTGCCAGTTCGAACAGGATGGGACTGAGAGAATGAGATATGTTGAAGAAACGTCAAAAGAATACTAGAAATGACGAGAAGACATTAAGAGAATGAGAATCTAAAAGGGGATGTTGAGACCGTGGAACCCAACGAAGGCAGAGATAGAGAGCTTGTTGAAAACAAAGAGCTGGAGTTTGCATAGAAAGATAACATAAACCTAAAGTTAACACCGCTCAAATATTTGGACAAGTACTTATTTAACGACTTGCATGAAGTATTTGTTAGAAAAACAGGACCGCGGAGCAATAAAATAAAAGAAATGCATAAAAAAAACACAGAAGACACACAATACAAGAGAGACACAGATTTACGTGGTTCACCCAGTGTGGGCTACGTCCAGTGGAGAAATTGCCAGGTCCTTCGTTTATTATTATCCAGCAAATGAAGGGATACAACCTACAACAAAACCCGCTGTAACTTCCTCTTCTTTCTCTCACAATCTCCTCTCTCATAATACAATATTCACCATCAACCATAGCCGCAATACATTTCCCTCATAAAAGAGGGTTGCCTTCTAGGGCAAAAAA
>JZKD02S1661944.1:108479-130521 GCA_000966675.3 Picea glauca
AACAGATATTCAGAAAAGAACAGAAAAGATACAATGGCAAATACAAACATTACACAGAGATTTTTCCCTTGGAAACCCAAACCTGGAAAACCAACATATTTTATATTCATTCATTGTGTTACATTGTTTACAATACAATATACATATAGGAGCCAGCGGCATCTAAAACCCTAACCCAATGACTTGGATTAGTCCAAAACCCTAATTTCTTAACCGGAAATAGAAAACCATCGATAAAAAACCGTGTGCCGAAAAACCACCTAAATACATGACACGTTTCCTGAGGAAATTTTTTTTTTTCCGGGGGCTTCGCCCCCCTGCACCCCCTCCTCAACATGATCCCACCATTAGGTTACCAGAATTCAAAGGAGCGGCATCAGAGGACCCTGAGAAGCACTTGTTTATTTGTGAAAAGATCTGGGAAGCAAAACAAATTACATATGAGGACACTAAACTTGCGCAGTTATCCATCACGCTAAGAGATCACACATTGGATTGGTACATGAGCTTAGCTGCAAACAATCAGCCAGGGAAAACCAGAACGATTAGAGATATCAAAAAGCGATTGATAAATGAATTCCAAAAGCCTATCCCAAAGGATCAATACATGAATGAGATGATAGAGATTAGATATAAACCAAGAGAATATGTGTGGGATATTTATCAGAGATTCAAATGATTGAAGGGAAATCTAAAGTATGTCATGACTGATATGCAACATAGGCATATGTTTGTCAATTCACTATTCCCACACTTGAATTACCCCTTGCGACAAAAAAAGTTTCAGACCCAGGCAGAGGCTCTACATGCAACCCTACAACTGGAAGAGAACCAATATCAGAAGACCGATCCATCCATAGAGGATTTGAAGGAGGATCTGAAGAAATTAACATTTAAGCTAAACCAGAATAGGGGTAAGGACAAAAGAGAAGTCGTTTGGTGTACCACATGTAGGAAAAAAGGACACCATGAGGATGAATTCCCAACATTCACGTAGTACATGGAAATAAGACTGCCAAACCCTTTGCCAACATGAGGACTATGGTGTGAAAAATGTAAGAAACAGGGGCATGATCCATATCACTATCCAATGATGCAAAAATACCAGACAGTACCTAAGAGTTCATATTGCAACTTTTGCAAGTCAATAGGCCATGATGACAAAGATTCCAGGACCATGGACTTGATGAGGGAAATAACATCAGATGCTTACAGGGTGCAGGCATAAATGATGACTGTGCAAGATACACCACAATTTAACCAAGTAACAACCTCATATAACACTGCACAACAACAATATAACATTGCACAACAACAATATAACACTGCGTAGCCACAATACAATACCGCATAGCCACACTATAATCTCGCACAGTATAACCAGGCGCCCCAGTACAACGCACTGCGAGGAGATCGAGCTGGCTAAATAGGTGGAGGAAGAGAAAGAGGAGGTTTTGGAAGAGGCAGAGAACTAGTGGTGTGCCACAACTTTCAACAACCAGTACACTATGCAAGAGAATGTCCACTTCCACCTGTGACGTGTATGTATTGTTGCAAATCAGATCATGACACAAAATATTGTCCTACACTATTGGGGAAGACCCAAGAAAAGCGAAATCAAAACAATCAGAATGTTTAGTGGATTTTGAGGGAAGCAAGGGATGACGAAAGAAATATAAACATAGTTACGCGTGGAGGAGATAAGACAAAAAAAGACGCAGTAAGACAAGATCCCACACAACACCAATGGGTGAAGAAGAATGTCGAGCTGAAGAAGCAGTTTGATGCACAAAACGAAAGTGAGATATTCAAGCAGGCTAGACAAGAATTCTTGAAGCCAGATATTGCATCGACATCAATTGCACAACATACCCAGGAAGTACCAACGTACGAGATGCCTCCATCGTTGTATCACACTAATGAAGCACAACCCCTAGGACAAGTAAGTACAATTAAGGATTTTCTGCAATCCCATGTCAAACTACTAAATGATCCATCATCTATTAAATTGTTACAAAATATTTTGGAAAGATGTAGCCCAGAGGCAGAAGGAAAACTAGAACAAAAAACAATTAATCATCTGCACACAAGGAGGAGAACAAGCAAAGAATTCAGATTGAACGTCCACATTGGAGATTTCAACATGGGAGATATTATACTGGATTTAGGATCTGAATTAAATGTGTTACCCAAGAAGACATGGAAATGTATGGGAGGGCCCACCTTAGGATATTCACCTGTTCAGCTGAAACTAGCAAATCGACATAGAGTTATACCAATTGGAAGGCTGAAGGGGGTTACAATATATCTGGATTGAGTGTGCACTAAAGCCAATTTCGAAGTGATAGAGATAGTGGATGACACAACACTTTATCCGACATTGATTGGATTGGATTGGGCGCTTGACAATCAGGCCATAATCAACTTAAAAACGAGGAGGATGACATTCGAGTGAGGAGAATACAAAGTCATTGCACCATTAGATCCATCAGAAGGGGAAAGGTTTGGAGAACCCACTTGTTTAGACCTGGAGGAAATTAACCAGTTGTACAAAACCACAGTGTGAGAAGAAGATTATGTGAATCCAACTACAGATGGGGTACTCAGTTGGAGAAGTATCATGTCATGCGCGTCAGACTCAGATACAGGGTTGGAGAATTGACAACAGAGGTTACACGAAGTCTCCACAAGAAGATGCACAAGAATAGATCGCACATTAAGATGGGTAGGTACAAAGATAAGAGAACCTCCCAGCTTCCATGGGGTGAATGACTTTGAAGCCTTCTTAACAAGGTATGAAGATGAAGTTTTAGAAAATCGGAGGCTCTTAGCTCTAGATATAGCACTCAAGGTGACACCTGGAAGATGGAGGGGTGTGCACAAAGAGACAGTCAAGGACTGGTACCAATGTAAGTGATTACTACACATCAGATTTGGCACAGAACAGGGACGAAACCAAATGCAGAGATATGATGGACATGGGACACCAACAGAACACTTGGAGAAGTGTAGAACACTATGAAGAATGACACCACCAAAGGAATGGCCTCATCACTTTATTCACACATTAGAAGGGATTCCAACAAACTGGTATATAGACCAGGAATTGCGCAGATGAACTACAGACTGGAAAATATTACAACCAAATTTTATAGTCACTTTCTCATTTGAACATGAGAACCCCAACATAGAATCAACACTCAAACAAATCAGAGGGGTGATATTCATTAAGGATCCAGAAGTTGAATTTATGACAGAAAATCAACAACAAAATAGACAGACAGTAAAAGAACTACTGTCATGCTACCAGGTGCAGGAAGAAGCACCAACTGAAGATGACCCACACAACATTTAGATAACAAAATTTGAAGGTGAAAGAGAGGTGGAAGGTCCACCTCTGGAATCAGAAGTATTTCCTGTGTTGATCAAGGTGAAGAAAGTCAACATTGGGACGACTGAGAATCCCAAAATGGCCAGCATTGGAGACTACTGGGATGAGCAAATAGTAGAAAACATAACATAGTTACTGCGTGAGTACAATGACCTGTTCCCAACAACGTTCACGGAAATGAAAGGCATAACAGGAGAGCTAGGTGAAATGAAGATACCTCTCAGACCTGAGGCAAGACCGGTCAGACAAAGACCGTATAGATTAAACCCAATATATAAGCAAAAAGTAAAAGAAGAAATTGACAGGATGTTGGAGGCCAGAATCATAGAATCAGTGGAGGAATTTGAATGGGTAAGCCCTATGGTAGTTCAGGAGAAGAAGTAGGGAGGGATAATAATATGTGTCAACCCGAGGAGGTTGAATGATTCTTGCCTACATGACCCTTTTCCTACCCCTTTCATAGACGATGTGTTGGAGAATGTAGGAGGCCAGGAAGATTACTCATTCACCGATGGGATCTCAGGATACCATCAGATCAAGATAGCCCTAGAAGATAGGTACAAGACCACTTTTGCCACAGAATGGGGGTCCTACCAGTACACAGTCATTCCTTTTGGACTGAAGAATGCACCAACAATATTTTCCAGAGTAGTCATAACTGCATTCAAAGAATTCATCCACCAGTTTCTAGAGGTATATTTGGATGATTGGATAATCTACAATTTGTTGAAAGACCATGTAGAGGTGTTGTGACTGATGTTAGAAAGATATAGGCAATGTCAAATATCACTAAACATCAAGAAGTGCATCTTTGGAAGACCTTTTGGGATACTATTGGGCCATATAGTGTGCAAACAAGGCTTGCTAGTAGATCCTGCCAAGATTGCAGTAATTGTTAATCTACCACCACCAAAATCAGTACGTCAGTTAAGAGAAACATTGGGACATAGAAGATACTACATGAAATTCATAAACAGGTATGCGCAGATCACTGCGCCAATGGAGAAATTGTTGAGAAAAGATAGCAAGTTTCAGTGGAATGAGGACTGTCAACAAGGATTGGACACTCTAAAAGAGAAGATGGTAACCACACCAATACTAGTATTCCCAGATTGGGAAAAGACATTTCATGTGCATGTAGATGCATCAACTATAACACTTGGATCTATTCTGGTGCAACTAGGAACATGGGAATTGGACCATCCGATAGAATTTGTTAGCAGAAAACTGTCAGAGTTAGAGCAGAATTACAATACCACATAAAGAGAAGGCCTAGCTATGGTCTATGCACTTCAGAAGTTCAGACATTACTTACTGGGAAAGCATTTCAATATGTTTATAGATCATTCAACGCTCAAATACCTAGTCAAAAAGCCAATGCTGGGGGGGAGAATTTTTAGATGGTTACTGTTGTTCCAGGAATTTGACTTTGAAGTGATAGTCAAACTACGGAAGTTGAATGCAGGACCTAATCACCTGTCAAGGATCACCAATGGAGAGGAACCTATGAATCTAGAGGACAACTTCCCTGATGCACAATTATTTTCGGTCCAAGTAGCTGATGGATATTTTGCTGACATCATTCAATACTTGAGTATAGGGACTGTGCCACAAGAATTCAAAACTACGCAGAAGAAAAATCTGGTAGTCAGAGCCGTGGACTATCAATTGATTGCAGGACACTATACAAGATGGGTGCAAACAACATCTTGAGAAGATGTGTACTAGAACATGAAAGATCTAGTATTTTAGCAGAGGCCCATGAGGGAATAGCATGAGCACATTATGTAGGCAAAGGTATCACACATAAGGTATTGGGACTGTGGTGGTCGACTGCTCACAGATATTCAAAGGACTACTACCAAAGATGTGATGTATGTTCGAGGGTTGGTAAACCTAATAGACGGGATGAGATGCCCCTAAGGCCACAAGTAACCTTGCAAGTATTCAAAAAATGGGAAATAGACTTTGTGGGACCAATTAACCCACCACCAAAGAGGTCAGGAGCAAGGTATATTATTACTACGACAGAGTACTTAACAAGATGGGTAGAAGCAACACCAGTAAAAGATTGCAGCGCAGAGACAACAACACACTTCTTGTTTGAGCAAGTGATCACTAGATTTGGATGCCCAAGGATTCGATGAGTGACCAAGGCACTCACTTCATTAACAACACTATTAAGGCTATGAATGAGGAGTTTGAAGTCTAGCATCAAAAGAGTACAACATATCTTCCTCAAGCAAATGGAATAGTGGAAGCCTTTAATAAGATCCTAGAAAATGCACCGACAAATATCTGCAATGTCAACATGGACGATTGAGACTTGAAGATACCAATAGTAATGTGGGAATACATGACTACATGTAAAAAATTGACAGGGCAGACACCATTCATATTGGTGTATGGACAAGAAGCAGTGGTTCCATTAGAGTTTTTGGTACATAGTCTGCGCGTAGCAACAATTACTAACATGATAGAGCGAGGCATAGTACAAGAAAGGCTAAGTCAGTTGATGCTCATGGAAGAAGAGAGGATTCTAGCAGGGTTTCACCAAGAGGTACAGAAATCAAGGGACAAAGCTTGGCATGAAAGACATATTAAAAGGAAAATTTTCGAGGGAGACCTAGTTTTTGTGTATGACAATAAATCTCTTCAACACCCAAGAAAATTCATAATGCATTTGTTCGAACCATATGAAGTAAATACTGTCACAGATGGGGGAGATGTATAGTTGAAGGATTTGGGAGGAACAAAACTCAGAGGAATGATCAATGGGAATCGATTGAAGATGTATAGGGACAGTCGACCTCCTAGCACTTAGAAAGTTAAAAAAAAAGAAAAGAAGAAGACAACGCCAGATAACAAAGGACTGCGTGCAACGAAGGGGGGGTTACTACGCCAGACACTAGAAGGAAGAACAAAACTAAAATAGAGTTAGCGCGACAAGAATAAAATGTCCACACGAATCGGTGAAACAACATATCGTGCACTTGGAAAACTTAGCGTGCCGAAAAAGGACCAATGGTCAGAAAAGGCGGAAATTGGAATATTGGCGGTTACGACAAAAAGGCACCAACTGGTAGCGTCTATAAAAAATGAATGACAAGAAATTTTGAAGCGACTTCGCATTAATCGTGCCAACTGACGACGTCAAGGGAATTGAATGTCACGTACGCGGGAAGCACCAATTCATTTAAACCACAACTTGGGTATCTTCTTCGAGAAGCTTCATGACACTTGCTATATAAGGAAGGCACACGGATAACATAAGGGTTATTGTGAAATTGTGAAATCACAAAGCGAGAGAGAATACAAAGCAGAGAGAGATTTATCAAGAGAGACAGAGCGAACTAGCTCGACAAAGATCAACCTTAACCACCATGGCACCACCCAAGCTAGGTGCGTCGATCTAGGCCTGCAGAAAACCTTGAAGCCATCACATAGCACCACACCAACCACATGGAATGGAACAGGAACCCACACAGACTGTCGAATTCATCAACTTGGATGAAATTCCCTCACCCAATGTGGAACCAGTGAGCTTGACACCCATGGTGGAGGAAACCCAACCAACAACAACAGTTGGCATGGAAATTGATATGTCAGAAACGAGACAGGGCCAACAGACCAAGGACATAAGCAATCCTTCACGCCCTGAACACGCTGAAGAGGCCCCGAGGGTAAATAGGACAACCCCAAACCAGACAAAAGCAGTTGTGCCAGGATGGTCACACACAACAAAGCCAGAGCAACAACAGGAGAGGATAGTAGAATATGTTACCGGCCGACCACATGCATATGCCGATGACAGAACAACGAAGGCTAGAACCTTGAGTCAGCCACCACAACGAAAGGGAAAATAACACATAGCAAGATCACTGCGTAGATAGGCTGCAACAACCATAGTCTTGACATGCATAATAGAAGGGATGCAGGCTACGCCAAACCTTCTGGGATGCGTGGAAAAACTATGCTACTTGGACCACGATGTGGCCGACATGGAAAATTTCCCCGAATTCGCAAGGCATTTCTACCTTGACAACGTGGGTACAAGACCCTTCGACGATCCAATTTTGCAACCAAAATAGTGGGTAGCCGGATTGGCCAAAACCGAAATTCTAAACCTGTTGGATATCCCACATTTTGGAAGGGGCCGTGACGTAAACAAATGCGTTAAGAAGCTGATGGTAGTCACCCATAGAGAGTATCTATGGGTGGAAGAGCCTGCCTCTATAGACGTGGATCTAAGTGCGTATATTACAGGTCTTCCATCTCGAGGGGAGAATCTGTCACAGTACCTCGATGATAAGACAAAGGAGAGGGTGTTGGCGGAGGAGATGAAAAAGACATATGGAACAGAGAGAGGGTCGCGTGGAATCATCATCAAGCACATCAACTATGAAACAACAAGGATGGCCACCAAAATCATGGCTTGCAAGTTGCTTAGGAAGTGCTACAAGGAGGAAGTCCCCGCTGGGTTTGTGAATGCAACACAGTGCGCGGAGGGCACTATGCTTATTAAACCTGTTCCTTGAGGACTGCAAAGATGTATAGGACATGGGGACATAGTTTCATTACTCTTGGATACTCATCTTGATCGTCTTGATCGGATGGAGGGAGCCTCGGTGCACATACTTTTGCGAGCAGACCAGTCGTTTCTGCACAGCGCGGTACACATCATTAGGGAGCACTTTGGACCCCAAAGTCAGAAGTACAAATGCAATCATGTTCGCGGGGTATTACAACGACCTCCAAGAAATCATTTCCAACACTTGGCGAATTACTCGAGAAGTGGTCGCGCAATACCGAGACATAGCCAACTTCAAAGCGACCAGGAACACCGTATGGATCCAAGCGTGAAGGGATCCGAAGAAGGAATGGCTACAATTGTGATACTGCATCAAGGAAGAAGACACAGAGATGACAATTAAGGATTGGCAAGATGACTCGAGAGTTCCAGTTCTGACTCAAGATATGCCCACAGGTAAGGAGGTTGATGCAGGGCAAGATCAGACACATGTCGGGGATAAAGCTACTCCTAAGAAGCCAAAGCCAAGTTAGAAGCCGACACAACAAAAGAAGGGTGTGTGCCAATGAAAGGTACCTAGCTCTAGAGAAAGGACACCACCCATGCACCGAAAGAATAGGAAAAATGGGTTGCGATAACACAAGGAACACCATCGAGTGCTACTCCACAAATACAAGGCCAGACCAAGAGGCCGATCATACACACCGGGGGTGCGGGCAAAAAGGCCAAGGCGTACAAGCAACCGCCAAAATATACAATCACTAAGGATGGCGCAGACCTCGTGGCCGAAATATTCCATGTCCGGGTAGTTGAGGAGATTGAAGACCCTCAACACCAAAGGGACTGAATTCAGGATGAGCTAGCCGACATAAGGCAGGTCCTAGAGAGTATCGAAGAAGCGCAGAGGGCAGGCATAGGAACAAAGTCATTCCCCACAACATTAGAAGCAGGAGCCAAGGCTGCACCGAGCGAACATGAGATGATATAGATGATAGCACAGGCAAGCCCGAACTTCCACATTACACCCAACATGCTGCACATGGATGAGATTGTATCCCAGACACCCTTGAAATATCTGGCGCAGATACAGTTGGTAAAGGGGCGGATACCAACGAAGGCACTATACAAACTGCAAGTCAGTATCGTAGGAGGTGCCGTCACACGCATGAATATACACAACAGAGTTGCAACACGCAACTGACAACAAAGAGGAGTTAGAGTTGGCACTCGAGCAAGTCAAGCTCAAGACAAAAGACGAGAAAGATTGCACGGATAGGCTCAAGTAAGGAGTGACTGCATCCTATGACAAAATTTCAAAAAACACGCAAATAGCAGAGCCCACAACAACACAAAAAATTGATCAGATTGTGCAAACAATTGATTAATACAGGAAGGAGATCGAGAACCTTCGGGAACAACTCATTCCTACCACTCCTTCGGAGGTGAAGAAACAAAGGAAGCAAGAAGCAGTCGGACAAATGGATGAAATGAAACGACAAGTCAACGCAACTGTCAACTTGTTTGATAGGGCAACACAACTATAGACAAAGATAGAAGAAGATCAACAGGTCCAACACTAGGACCAGTAAGAAGAAACGATAAGTGAAACCATCTAATATCTCAAGCAGAGGCAGAAAACGATGAAGATCATCGAGCGCCTCAAAGGAATGGAAGACCTGAAGAAGTTGCAAGCAGATCTAGAAGCTGCGCAAACACAGAGGAAGGACCGAAAATCTCAAATGGAACCTCTGCAAGAGCTATCAATGAAGGTCATTGCACAGGCAGAGGAGGCAAAGAAGAACATAGTGCAAACACAGACAGAGTGTGCATAAATGATCAGGGAGGAGATCACAACGCAAGTGTTAGATGTGCTCAAAGAAAAGACTACACAGGCTCAAACACAAGGAAGGGAACTCACAGACAAGTTCCACACTCTAGCAGATGATGTTGAAGAAGCACGCAAAGCATAGGTGGCTCGGGACGAGCCACATGTCAGTGTTGGGGGCCTGTTGGATGTAGACCCATTCTGTGGAAAAGGCTATTTTTGGGGAGAGAAGCATGAAGGGAAGAACTGACAGCTAGAAGGAAAAGCAACACGTGCGAGGGAAGCGTGTGAGGCGCGCATGGAATGGAGACCTAATTACATTAGGGTTAGGGTTTTTGAAATATATTATAATGGATGATGAGCCAAGAATATATATAAGTAGTACTTAGGAGACCAAAAAAGAGGGACAAAGGACAGACCTAGAGGGGTACCTGAGTTGGATAGATACAAAAAGTGATCAGTAGTACCTAGGAGATAGGGAGAGTCCAAAAGTTGTAATATTTGTAAGAACTGCAACATTTTGTAAGTTGGTGAGCTAGAGAAGAATTGAGAAACTTGATCTCGAGGGTTAGATCATAGGTTGAGGAGCCTGGTGCGATCTAGTCAGCCTCACAGGGATCAGGAAGCCTGCTGAGATCGTAAGATCCAAGACTGTAAACGCGCGCAACGTGATATATTGCCGAGACATAATAAATAGATTGAGAGTAGATCTTTGTGGACGTAGTGTAAGAGGGGGTGAACCACGATAAATCTTGTGTTATGTGATTTAATGTATGCATCTCTATTGTTGTTAAGAATTAAATGCTAGATGAATGAATGAAGAAACTAGTTAGAATCTATGATAGTCTACATGCATGAATAAGAATGTATGTTTTAATCAAGAGGTTAGACTAAATAAATAAATATCACAAGGTACAACCACAGATCTCCACTCATTCCTAGGTTACGAGAACCTGATTATTGCAACCACCCATAGAGCTATCTCAGGTGAGACTACACAATACACCCTATGTGATGCGTTGCCTTTTGGTTTACCAGGGGGCCGATAGTTTTAGAGGGATTTTGTTGTGAGCTTGTTACCTCTGAACCTGGGTCAGCCTATGATTAGGTAAGATCAAATTATATGACTGATAAAGTAGAATAAGAAACCAACAAGGAGCCTGTTAATTAATGTTTGTTTCATATTACAATTGAATGCAGGAGGAAGGCAAACATCAATCCACAATCCTCCGACTATATTTTGTTGACCAAAAAATACCCAATTGTCAATAGTAACAACACCCACATAAACATAACACATAGTGTTGGCGATCAACCTACTAATTAATGTATGGTCCCGATTGCATTTGAGGGCAAGAGAAAAGAAATCATGACGCCAAAACCCATAAACATAGAACCCGTCCGAAGACCTCGAAGTTATGACCAGAGCTAGAATAAAGATCGAACACAGAAAAATATAACCAATTCCCCAACTAAAGACCCAATCATGATGAAGGCGATTGAGATCAGGACTAAACCACACACTTTTTATGAGACCCCTTCTAGTATACACCCAAATCCCAGAGATGGCTTCACTTATAATGTAGGGAATCGACAGTCCACATTTAACAAGGGAAACCAAACTGATAGTGGCAAAAGGGAAATGACTATAAGTTGACCTTACCATAGCAACAAGGTGCCCAAGGAATGAAATTAAATCACTAGGTCATAACCCTTCTTCGATGTCATCTCTAGAAACTAAAAAATTAACAAGGGACCTCAAACCACAAATAGAAAACCCCTTTGTATACCCAGAGACGGTTTCAACATTTCCATATCATAGCCCATCTTCAAAAATCACTAGAAGATTTAAAGTTTCAATTTTAAAGATCCAATTAGCTGGAACTTGCAAATTTGAAAGAAATAACGGTGGGTGAAGGAACCATGATACCAAGAAAAACCTAGGCAGATAACCTAACAAACCTTGCATTGAAAGATCACTACCGGAGATTACCACCTTCCCACCATAAAAATCCTCCTCAGACTGGATATTGAGCTCTACCACACAACACCTACCAACATCGCCACCGGAGAATGATATAACATCCATGTCTAAGTTACCGAAGTTAAAACCATCGCATGCATTGCAATGAATGTAACCCTTGGCACCAGAACCAAAAATTTGTGTGAGCCACGACGAAATTAATGGAGAGAGCAACCAAATGATCCTCATATTAATTGCTCCTATCATGGACACTAAGGAATGTGGAGCCACCGATACCTCCCATTCAACGTATAATAACCTTTGTCGAGACGTGAACTCACTTTGGCCCATTTATCAACTTCACTATTTAACTCACGCTTGATGTGGAAGAGGGAGTATTCTTCAAAGCCCTTAATAAGGGAGATCGAGTAATATAGAGTACCGGAAATAACATTCCCCCCAATAAAATTTTTCTTAATAATATCCCTTATTATCAACATGGAAACACCAAGGATTATCAACTTGGATATTCCTAGTGATCTTTCCAACCTAATACCTTCGAAGAGGCTGTAACCCTCGACCTCATTGTTTGATATTGTCCCTAGAACCCATGCAAAGCGAACAATTATATTTCCTCTAGGATTGCAAATAATCTCCCCACACCTTTTCCCCTTAGATGATGCTCTATTGTTTTTGTTAGGCCAATGGTTCAATTCTTAGGGGACATGAGTAACATAGTGGAGAGATCAAACTTATTTGGGTTTCTTTTCATGAAAGACATAGTCTTTTTTCATGGGGACATCAAGCATGACAATGAGGTGTCATCTTGCAATAGCCCAACAAGGCATAGCATAGGGACAAACATCTTTTCAATTTGTGCAAAGAAATGCAACTTCGAGGAATGATTTGCTGATAGCTTGAATGCAATAGTTTTGTGTTGAGGTTTACTAGTGACCTCGTAAGAGCTCAATTGTAGTAAGTTACTTCTTAGTACCAATTTAGAGAAAAGAAAATATATTCTTATTGGGATTTTTTATTTTTTATTTTTATAAACGTTGTTTGTTGCATGATCGATGGGATTTTGTATCATAGGCATAAGAAGCTACTACCTTAACACGAGATTTGGGGAAGGGTTGGTCCAAAGTGACCAGCATAATGTAGACTCAGGGAAATTGTTGGTGCAAAGTCCTTCAAACCGAATTATATCAACTAGAGATTCTCACCACCTAATTAGCTTACACAATATTAAGGACTATAAATGTTCATAGTGTATACAATTTCTATGTTCTTGTTCTACATAGTTTTCAAAAAAAATATAACACTAGATCTTAGCTTGTGCCTGCACAAAAGAAAAAAAATATTTTTTGTTTTTCTCTCGCTCATAATGTATTAGAAAGTTGCATAGAAGAAAAACAATAAATTCTCTAGTTCATCGTGTATTACATTGGATCACCATGTATTCAAACATGACAGAGGAGTGAAGACTTGTTTTTCTCACTAAAATTTATGTTGTGTAAGATGGATATTTTCCATTTTTTGGTTATTAATGGAGACTTCCTCTGTTTGGCTTCTAAGATGTATTTTTAACATCTTTTCTAGGTCTAGTCTTGTGGGTGGGAAGTTATAAGCAACATGTAATCGAAATTTATACTATAATAATTCTAGACTTCTTCAATAAGTGGAACAACTTCACACTTTACTAACCTCTATTGCTCCTTCTCTTGTCTTGTCTAGTGTACTAACTTCTCTTGTGCATGCTCTTGCTCTTGTTCTCTTGTCTATTAGACTAATTAATCTCTATTGATTTATCCATGTTCTTGTGGAACAACAGAGAGATTCCTAACAGAGTATAGTTTTACAATAGAACAAAGAATGATGATAGTTCTTGAAGGTAGGATCGCTTAGCATTTGAACGAAGAAATATTATGGTAGGACAATGGTAATTGAAGTAGGATGCATGCATGACTACTTAAACATGAACTTTGCATGTATTCTCGAAGCATTCCAATTTTTTCTTTAGAATTTGGATATCTAATGGCGATTACTACCAACTTCAACCCACAATCATAGAGTTTTCAACACTCTATCGCAGTCAATATTCGATTGCTTGTCTGGCCTTTGACCAACATGAACATGTGTTCAAATTTTTCCTTTTACCTATAGCGTTGAATTGTTCTTTTTCATAGATATCTTTGCACGAAATTACCACTAGGTGGATATACCTTGCGCGGAAGCATCAACAAACAATGTTGACTAAATCTGTCACAAACAATTTTGCACGAAATTCAACAAACAATGCGGGTGTGTCGCAGGTTACTATGCACGAAAAATACTGCAACAATACTGACTTGACACATATATTTAATGGGTGTTCCACTATGCCAAATCGTGATTGTCTATTCTTGCGAAGAAAAATACTCAGGAAATATTCTTTTAAAAATAATTTTAGAACTTGTTGAATTTAACTACGCACAGTCTTCCTACAATCACATAAAAGCGTCTCTCTGCCAAGATAGATTATACATAGAGTTTAACAATTCAAACACACAACACGACAAAATGCAAACACACGACACGATAACACCACACACTATGTTCTTTCTTTTTATCAATGAAGGAGTAAATTTACACAGGGAATATCTTTCCTTCTTGGTCTCTTGGACCTGTGCGATCCACACTTTTACACATTCAATCTCACACACTCACTCTCCTCTGCCTCTTACAAAACACTTAATATATCTCTAGCTCTCAGATAGCTTACAAACAAATGAATCACGAGTTATCGTAACAAATTCCTAAACCAGAGATCCACCCCTAATATTTAGCACCAAACTTAACACCTATGACAAACAAATCGATATCCAATCAAACAAACTCAACGAAAATGTCTTCTAGAGACATTTTGTAATTATTGAAGATATACTAAAATAAATTAGGGAACCAAACCCCTTGGTAAATGTTTTTGATCCTTGAGATCAATTCTAGATCTTGTTTTCAGATGCTCCTGCATCAAACTCTCAAGGAAGAAAAAAAATATTCACCAGGTCTTCACGGTCTACACCGTACTTGGAAATTTCAGCTGCTCTCATCCAAGTAGCATTCGCTGCTGGTCAACCTTTCCATTTGAACAAGTACTAGAAATATTGTTTGTCTCTGGTTTTCTTCAGTAGTTTCATATCCAATACTGTCTCTATCTGCTTTTGCACTGCTCTGGGTAGTTGCTCTTTCCATCCTATGGTCTGATCTCCATCACTTATAGGTTCATCTGCTGAAACATCCTTTGTCTCCTTGAAGGGATACAAATATGCAACATTAAATATTGGAGAAATTCCAATACCACTTGGAAGTTCTATTTGATAGGAATTGGAAGAAAATTTCCTAAAATTTGTACATGGTCCAATCTTTTTAAGATTTGATTTGTTTTAAGTCCCTACATAAAACCTCTCTTTCCTCAAATATGCCATGACCAAGTCACCAACGTCAAAATCCACTGGTATTCTCTTCATGTCTTCTCTCTGCTTATATTTGCGTATGCTCTCTTACAATTTTTGCTTGATCCTTTCCTACAACTCTTGTATACTCATTGCAAAATCCTCACCATCAACATTTCTTAATTCTTGCTTTCCCATATTCCTTAACTCATACAACCCCCTAGGATGCATTCCATACAAAATTTGGAATGGACTCATCCTTGTGCTTCTATTTGGTGAGTCATTATATGTAAACTCAGCTTGAGAAAGCATATGATCCCATTGCCTAAAGTTCTCATTCACAAGGCTTCTCAAAATATTTCCCAGGCTTCTATTTACTACCTCGGTCTGTCCATCAATTTGTGGATGACAGTCTGAGCTAAAATTGAAATTAGCACCAATATTTTTCCATAAGGTTCTCTAAAAGTGTCCCACAAATCTAGTGTCTCTGTTAGAAACTGTACTTTTGGGTAAACCATGCAACCTTACAACCTTTTTAAAGAACAAATTTGCAACATTTGTAGCATCACTTGTCTTGGTACAAGCAATGAAATGATCCATTTTTGAAAATCTATCTACCGCAACATAGATTGAATCATTACCTCTCTTTGTTAATGGAAATCCAAACACAAAATCCATACTCACTGCATCCCATGGCCTACTTGGAATGGGTAGTGGCTGGTACAACATTGTATTCTGACTTCTCCCTTTAGCATGCTGACAAATTCTACACTTCTCCACAAACTTGTTCACTTGATTTTGCATATCTGGCCAATAATAAAAAACATTTACTGGAGCAAAGGTTCTATCTTGTCCAAAATGTCCCGACAATCCCCCACTGTGTTTTTCTTTGATCAAAATCTTACTAAGTGAACACTTTGGCATGCACAATTTACTATTTTTGAACAACAATCCTTCCTGTATTATATATTTCAACCATTGACTTATGTTACTAGCAACAAGATTTTCAAAAGCCTCATAGGCATCCTTGATATCTGCATCATCTCGATACATTTATTTTAAACCATCAAATCGTAAAGTGTTGACTTGAAATTCTTGCAAAATTAAATTAATTCTACTCAAAGCATCAACAACCTTATTAGTCTTACCACTTATGTGTTTGATCAGAAAGGTAAAATTCAGCATAAATTCAACTCACTTGGCATGTATTTGATTTAATTTTGGTTCACTACTGATAAATTGTAATGCATGATTGTCACTGTACAAAACAAATTCTTTAGGCATGAAGTAATGCCTCCACTTTTTAAGTGCTTGAACAATTGCATAAAATTCCTTGTCATAAGAGGAGTATTTATGTTTTTCTTCATTTAATTTCTCACTAAAATATACAATTAGTCTTTGCTCTTGACTCAAGCTAGCTCCTATTGCAGTCCCACTAGCATCAGTCTCAACTTGAAATAATTTATCAAATCTTGGAAAAGCTAACACAAGCTTTTCAACAATCTTTTTCTTCAATAGTTTAAAATTTCTATTAGTTGCTTCAGTCCACTCGAATGGTTGTTTGCTTTCTTTGATAGTTTGTACAATAGGTGCATATATCTGACTGAAACTTCTAATGAACGTTCTATAAAAACTTGCAAGTCCATGGAACTTCTTACCTCAAATGCATTTCTTGGGGTTGGCCAATTACAAATTGTTGAACATTTTCTGGGTCCATATTCAAACCTTCTTCATATACTGCAAACCCCAAATATATCAACCCCCTCTTCATAAAATTGCATTTCTTGAAATTTATCAACAATTTTTCCTTCTGTAGGGTACTCAAAAGCATCTTGAGATGCCTTAAATGTTCCTCTTTTGTGTGACTATAGATTAGGATGTCATCTAGATAGACTATCACAAAATTTCCAATAAATTCCTTTAAGATCTCATTCATTAACCTCATAAATGTACTAGGAGCATTTGTGAGCCCAAAAGGAATCACCAACCATCCATACAGTCTACTATTAGTCTTGAAAGTAGTTTTCCATTCACCCCATTCTCTAATTCTAATTTGGTGATATCCACTCTTTAAATCAATCTTTGAAAAATATTTTGAACCACTCAAACAATCCATCAAATCATCTATGCGAGGCAATGTAAATCTGTTCCTTATAGTAATTTTGTTGATTGATCTGGAGTCAGTGCACATGTGCCATCCTCGATCCTTCTTTGGGCTGAGTATTGTTGGTACAAAACATGGACTTAAACTCTCCTTCACCAATCCTTTATCTAACAACTTCTGTATCTGCATTTGAATCTCTTCATTCTCTTGTGGGGTCATTCTATAGGTTGCTTTATTAGGCAAACTTGATCCAAGGATTAAATCAATGTGATTCCTAATACTTCTCACAGGAGGTAAAGTATTTGGTAATTAATCCACTATAATATCATCAAATTCATCAAAGCATAAATTTAACTTCAGTAGGTAAATCATCCAGGTTTGTATTAGTGAGTATTACCTTTGGCTTACCAATTAAGGCAAATTGCATCTCTTCTTCTTTCTTGACTTCTTGCAGTAGCTCTTATCAGTAGTACACTTGGACCAATTTCTTCCTTGGTTATTTAATCCTTCAAAGGTAACAACACATGCTTGTTCCCATTCTTTTCGAGAGAATACATGTTACTTCTACCATCATGGATGGATTTTCTATCATACTTCCATGACCTTCCCAACAAAATATGGCAAACGTCCATGGGCATTATATCACATACCACCTCATCCTTGTAGCTACCAATATGGAATCCCACTTTAGACTGTTCATTCACCAAAATCTGATGTCCCTTCTGCAACCAGGACACTCTGTAGGGAGTGGGATGTAATAGCCTCTGCAATCCCAATTTATCTATCATCTCCATGGAAACCAAATTGTCTTTGCTACCACTATCAATGAAAATTTTACAACACTTACCGCTTGACTTACATATAGTCTTGAACAAACTTTTGCTTAGAGTTGGTTCATGAACCTCCTTTTTTGCCTTAACCAAAACTCTCTTCAACAATAATGATTCCCCTACCTCTGTAGTTTGCATTCACATCTTCTTCCTTTGTTTATGCAACATGTGCATTCCTCTGATTTGATGCCTTGTTCTCTAGATAGTTCCATGACATGTGTCCTATTTTACCACATGTATAACATCTCATTTCTCTGCGTCTTCCTCAACGTCTTGAGAAAAATATTCTGCCTCTTGATTTTCCTCCTCTTGGTGATCGACTGCTTGAACTTCCTGCCTCTTCTTTTGAAGGTTGAAATATTCCTCTGTTAGATTGTCCTTTGCCTCTTGCTGGACTCGTTCCTCTGTTTCTTTGGCTCTGCTTTCTGGCTAGCTTCTCTTCTTCCTTCAAAGCTTCTTGGTATGCATCTTCAATAGTTCTCAGGGACAAAAGGATGATTTCATCTTGAATTTCATACCTCAAACCATTTATGTATCTAGCAACCTTCTCAACATCTTCCTCAATGTGACCAACTCTAAAGTTCAACCTATAGAATTCCTTTGTGTATTCTTTTACTGTCATATTTTTCTATCTAAGGTTTTGCAATTGTCTAAACAAATTCAATTGATAATTGTTAGGCATGAACTTACCTTTAAATTTGGCCACCATTATATTCAAATTCCTGATCTTAACTTTTCCTTTTCTCCTTCTGTCCGCCTGCAACTCATCCCACCATAGAACTGCATGTCCCTTTAGCCTAGTCATTGCATGCTTCACCTTCTTATCCTCTTCTACCTCTTCATAATCAAAATATTTATCTATGGAATTTATCCAATCAAGTAATTAATCAACATTTAAATTACCTTCGTACAAGGGCACTTCCATCTTAGGCCTGGATCCAACTTTTGTGACCATTCTTACTAGTTTTTCCTATTCCATTTCTCCTCCTAGAGGTCCTTTTGTTTCCTTGTCAGAGCTTGTAGCTTCACTTTCACTGACATCTCCTATGCCAGGTTCTCTCCTCTGCACTGTCTCCATGGCATCCATCCTTTATTGGATGTGCCTTAGCTCGTAGCGTAACTCATAAGTTACCACATTCCTATCTCTGCCTCCTCGATTGGGTGGGATGATTCCTTATATATAATGCTTCTTTGAGACCAAAAATGATGGCAATAACAACCAACTTCAACCCACAATCACAAAGTTTTTAACACTCTGTCGTAGTCAATATTCGGTTGCTTATCTGGCCTCAGATCAACATGAACATGCGTTCAAATTTTTCCTTTTACCTAAAATTTTGAATTGCACTCTATCATAGATAACTCTGTGTGGAACTACCACTACGCGGAAGCATCAAGGAACAATGTTGATGAAATCTGTCATAGACAATTCTGCACGAAATTCAACAAACAATACAAGTGTGTCGCGGGTTATTCTGCATGCGGAATCATGAAACAATACTGACTTGATGAACATCTTTATGGGGTGTTCCATTGTTCCAAATCGTGACTGTTTATTCCTGTGAAGAAAAATACTCAGGAAATATTCTTTTAAACATAATTTTAGAACTTGTTGAATTTAACTGCGCACGATCTTCCTGCAATCAAATAAACTCGTCACTCTACGAAGATAGCTTATACATAGAGTTTAACAAGTCAAACACACAACATGACAAAATGAAAACACATAGCACGATAACACCACACACTCAGTTCTTTCTTTTTATCAATGAAGGAGTAAATTTACGCAATAAAGCTCTTTCCTTCTTGGTCTCTTGGACCTGTGCAATCCACACTTTTACACATTCAATCTCACACACTCACTCTTCTCTGCCTTTTACAAAACATTCAATATATCTCAAGCCCTCAGATAGGTTACAAACAAATGAATCCCAAATTATCTTATCAAATGCCTAAACTAGAGATATGCTCCTAATATTTAGCAACAGACTTAACACCTATGACAAACAACGATATCCAATCAAACAAACTCAACGAAAATGTCTTCTAGAGATATTTCGTAATTATTACAAATACAATAAAATAAATTAGGGAACTAACTCCCTTGGTTAATGTTTTCGATCCTTGAGATCAATTCTAGAACTTGTTGTCAGATGCTCCTACATCAATATCCCAAGCCTACACAAGTTTTAAGATTATTCTTGACATGAAAATACATTTAGTATTGGCATGTGTGTTGCCACTCATATTTATTATGAGTTAGAATTATTGATATTGAAATATGAAAAATTTGGATAATGTCGTATCTGGTCGCTTGATTCCTTCTTCCAAAATGGAGAGTCCACCCGCTCCTCATACTCCTCGCAGGGGGCAACCACTAGATGCAATGTTGCTCTGGACAATGATATTTTCAAGGGATTCACCCCCCAATATATATATATCAATGACAAATGTTCACATGATTCGGAAGTAATGCGAGAGCGGCCTAGCCCGTCCTCCCTATTTCATGCTAGGCTTGTGTTGTGAACCATCCAATTCACCCCAAAAATGTAAATATGTATAAGGTTATACTATTTTCTTTTCCTTCTTTCAACATATGACCACTTATTAAAGTAGGCATAACAATAAATTATTCATGAAAAATTGCATACTTAATACAATTCTATTATATTCTCTGCAATCCATAGAATAATAAATGAAAATTATTATAGTATTTAATATTAATGTTATTTTTTCTATAGAAGACACAAAGTTTGGGATTAAGCAGCTTATAAAAGGGAAATTTAAGGTCATCGAAGGCTATCAAGATGAAATCTTAAAAAATGGAGGACATATCCTCATCCCTCACATACACAAGCTCTTCAATTTAACAATGAAGCAAGGCTTCCATAAACCCTGGATGCAAAGCCTCATTGTACCTATTTTTAAAAGTGGGGATAAAACAATCCCTCTAATTATAGGACCATTATGATTAACCCCATTTTAGCCAAGCTATACATAATTATTTTGGAAAAGAACATTAGCATATGGCTAGAAAGCCATGGAAAAGGAGCTAAAAGCTAGACCAAATTTAGGAACTATCATTTAGCTACGGTCCATCTTCTTACACTTAGGATCATTGTGGAGAAATGTTGCAATAATAAAACCAATATCCTTTGTTGTTTTGTTGGCTTCAGAAAAACTTTTGACACAATGTCTAGAATTAACCTTTGGAGTAGGTTAGAAGAGCTAAAAGTTCCTTTTGAGTTGAGAGTTATTGTGGTAAGGTTGTATGAGAGCATTATTTCCAAGTTTAGGAACATTGAGGGCTAGTCAAAATAAATTAATTGTAATATAGGAGTCAAGCAAGGTTGTCCCCTATCGCCTACCCTTTTTGGCATATACATTGACAAGTTAGAAGATTGTTTGGAAGAAATAGGTTGTGTCGGTGCAACTCTCAATGGTGTAGACATCATCCTTCTTCTTTATGCCAATGATACTATTCTTATGCCATTGAGTCTCTATGATCTCAACAAGCAACTAAGAATCCTCAATGATTTCTACTCTAATACGGGTATGATTGTTAACACCGACAAAATGGAATTTATGATAATTAAATCCAAAAAGATCTCTTACGATACTTTCGTATATGACAACAACAACTTGGAGGAAGTGTCTTTATACAAATACCTCGAAATCGATATTCATCACAAGCTCAACTGGAAATATAGAATCAAGAAAATGATAAATGGAGGGTGGAAAGCTTATTATGGGCTTGAAAACAATTGTAGATCAATGGACCTTTGGATTTGAGATAAGAAAAAACTCCTCTTTGAGACTCTCGTCACTCATGTTATCTTATATGGATGTGAAGTTTGGGGATGCAATATCTCTAGAGAATCGTGAAGAAAGATAGAGCAAATCCAAAAGAATTTTATAACTTATAATCTCAAAATGAAAGGCAATACACCCTATCCTATCCTCCTCA
>JZKD02S1661944.1:130531-143235 GCA_000966675.3 Picea glauca
ACCCCCCTAGGAAAGCGCCCGGCGCACACGGCAGAGCTCTAGGTGAAGGGATCGTCAGACGCAGTTGTCGTATCTGACGCACCCACACACACACACATGCAAAGAATATAACACATACCCAACACCATCTGGATCAAGAGGGGAAGAGGAAAAGGAGCCTATGGGAAAATGATCCTTTATTGCCAAGTATCTGCCTAAGATCTCATCTATTTTTTGTCATGTGATTTAAATGACTACATCACCTCCATTGACTTAGAAATCCAATCATTAATTGCATGTAGAGATTGGTGGGGAAGTCTGCTCATTTAGTTATTGGAGGATGGATTGAATAAAATCATTATGGGGAAGTATAAGAGTCAATCTCTTGTTAAAAGGAAATTCATCCATCATTCCCTCAACTCTCTCATTATCATTCATTCCATCACTCTCATGTTCATGCTTTACATTTCTTGTGTTGTGTTATCCATGGCTAACAATTAACCAATATGGAAATCAAACAGAATCAACACTGTGAGAGAGGAATTTGTAGACATGGGATTCAAGACGAATGGTTGTAGGTGAGAATAGAGGTTGGGAAAGTGAGGAAGCCTCCACACATAGTGTATTTTCTACTCATTGAATGTTTGAGAGCCAAGTGTTATTTTTGTAGGCTATTCCGAAAAGGCATTTAGCAAATTGGACTATTTTTGCCTCCATTGAAATGCACTACAATGGAAGAATATTCCTAATGCACTATTGAGCATAGAAAGAGAAGATATTCCTTATGTTGTGTAGGGTAGTATAAGTGAGTGTTATGGTTGGTTGATGGTTGGATGAAAGGCGTGGATTACTCTATAGTGAGCTGATTCCCTAAGCTATGAGAGAAAATAGGTTGTCAAGTGAGCTAGAATTATGTACTTGGTTCCTTATCCCTTGTGACCTCATAGCCCAACTTGGGGATGGCATTTGCACTAGATGCCTACGGTTGGTTGGAAAATTACTCTTACCTTGCCAACTTCTTGGATTATCTTCTATTAAAACAAAGTGGTATGTCTTTGTATATGACTCTGCAATTGAATGTTATTTAGTGCTATGGCCATATATGCATCTTGCATAGTGTATGTGTGATTATGCTTAACTCTGATCATGGGCATGCGCTTATGCTTAACTCTGATCATGCTCATTTAATTATGTGGCATTGTTTGTTATTGCACCCATGCATGCATTTTATTCAATTTATGGTCTCCATGGGATACCTTCTCTGTTATGTCATGGTGGAATGGTCTATTGAGGGACATAATTTTAATGGTAGATTAAGTGGCTACTCATCCTATGGTTGGGAGTGTGTGGGAGGGACACTAAACACTCACAATATGTTATCAAAGTAAAAATCATAACAAAGAAATCCAACTATAATTTTTGCAAACTTAATTAACAACATGTAATAGAAAAATTAACATCAACTAAATTATGATATCTTTTATTCATGGCAATGGCCGAAACTCCCATCCTTGTTGCATTCATAAAGCCATTGTGATCTTTGGATTCCACGCAAACCTAAACTACATAATGTTGTCATTGGAGATGCAAAGGCCCTTTTTTCATTCACAAAATTATATTTATGCTTATGATTCTTGTCTTTTGGCCTTCCAACTAACCCAACTATCCAAATCCCAAATATAAGAAAAAACATCATGCATTACAATTTTTAGGCTAAATTGCCTTATTAAATGCACTTCATTTATAAATGAAGGCTCCATGGTCACATGAAATACTCCAACATAGTCATCTTGCAATCCATCGTGCTTAGAATGCACGCAACAATGCAAAATCTGCATTAATTGCTCAAAATCCAAGTCTTTTGTGGAAAACAGGATACAATACGCTTGAGAGGGCTCAAAAAAATGCATGCCAATAATTGAAGAAGGGTCAATTTGAGGGAGTAAAAATTCATTTGCGTAGTCTTCCACCTTGCCTACAAAACCCATATCTCATAATTTTCCAATAATTTCATCTCCATTTGCATGTTAGAATATGGCGGGTTAGCTATTTCAACATTTGATCGAATTTGACCAAAATTGTTTGGCTTCACCAAAATGCATGCCCAAGATCATTTATTGGCCAATTTGAGTGATTCAAGTTGGAGAATGTATGTTTTTTCATTCTTCATCTTACTACATTTTCATATTTTCAAATTGAGCCTTAAAACATGTTGTTGTGTGAAAATACTCAAAGTTGGCCCTTATTTACACAATGCCCAAAAACCCTGTGAGGCATCACCAAAATGCACTCTAAGTCTGCTTCATGCATGCCAAAAGGAAACCAAAAGTATAGGAATATAATCTGTCACGTTGGCTAGAAAACCCATATCTTAATTTTCCTTCATTCAATTTCAAATACACCTAGTTGATCTACAAAATTGCCCTTGCATTTTTAGAAAATGCACACAAACATCACTAAAATGCATGTCAAAGTTAGGTTAAGGATCCAAATCAAGTTCTACAAGATGCTCTATTTTCTAAATTCAATTCTCTACATACCCTTTTTCATTTTGTGCCATGACTCTGTATCTAAATTCTATAGTGCATAAAACAAAGTTGCTCTTATTTACACAATTGGAAATGCACCCATAATCTAGACATGCTCAGGTCCAAAAAAAAAATTAATTAGTAACACTTCTAAATTTTTTCACATCTATCTATAAATTAAAATGTATGTAGCTTAGCTCCCTTAGCTAAAGATGTTCCTACATTATTATATTTTGGTATGTCATTGTTTTCTTGGAAGATAAGACTAGTCAATCAATTATTCCAAAAAACTCACATAATATTAATTAGTATTTTGGATATAATGGTGTTTTAAAAAATAAAAATAAAATCAATTATTTATATTAAAATGCAAATTTTCACACTTTTTAATTATAATGGTAAAAAAAATTTGAAACTTTTCAATACTTTAACACAATTTTTATTCCATAAAATTTATCACTATCAATTAATCCTTCCAAAAATTGTATTAATTAGTATTAGTATCTTTCACTCTTATAATTTGTAATATGCATATCCTAAGACACAAATACACGAGAGTGTAAGAGAGAGGCTACCTCAAACAAATATAAACTTAGTGTGTTTCCTAAACACAATAGTGTCAAGCACAACTTCAATATAAATTTGAACTTCATAATATTATAATTATATCATGCTACACTTGTGTCCATGAGCAAGAAGCAAATTTGATGTGTTATTGCTTGTGTCCATGAGTAAGAAGCAAATTTGATGTGTTATTGCTTGTGTCCATGAGCAAGAAGCAAATTTGATGTGTTATTGCTAATAGAAAGAAATTTGAACTTCATAATATCATAATTATATGATGGCTACACTTGTATAGAAAGAAATTTGAACTTCATAATATCGTAATTATATGATAGCTACACTTGTGTCGATGAGCAAGAAGCAAATTTGATATGTCTTTGCTAATAGAAAGAAGCAAGTTATATATCATTCATTTTATAAGTTATGTATTATTCATTTTATAATTATAGAAGCATGTAAAAGAAAAAAAACTTATTCTTTTAAAACATGTTTTTTTTTACTTATTTATTAAAAATAATGATTAAAAAAAAAAACAAACAAAAAAAATTACATAAATGTTTTTTTTAACTAATTTTTCAATTTCAAAATTTTCATCCCAATTTCCCAACCAATCCTAACACCCATAATAGGAGAGAGTGTAATGCTTGGAACCATAGAAAAAGTTTGTAAGGTATACGGTTTGAAATTTTAACTCTTGAATTTCTTTGTATGAGAAACGAAGAAAGTGTATGCTTCAAAATAAAAATAAAAATTAACATTCGTTGTGCAAGTTGATCTTTATTCTCTCACATGTTAATCTCTTCTCTTGACCACATGTATAGCACTTTTTTTGCCAATACAATGGGCAAGACTCTAATTGAACATGGTATCATTGGCAATGCTATCCCTCACATTGATTTTTTTGGTTTTCTCTCTCATTAAACATGAGAAATCAGAGTCAACCTAAACCAATTAATATTTTATTCGGATATTTTTTAACATGAGTAATAAATAATAAATGTTAGAATATGCGTCCATTACGCGTCGTAACACATAACACATGTAGAGAAGTCTAGTCTTCTTTTTAAGTTGTCTCTTTTTTAATTCAAGGCGTGATAAATAAAGTTTTATTTACGTAAGTTGTCTCATTTTTATTTAACGTTTTATTTACGTAAGTTGTCTCATTTTTATTTCACTCACGAGGAATAAAGTTTTATTATTATTTGTCAAAGTACGTATTATAATAATCGGTCATGAGTCAAAGTTGAATGATTTTATTTCATTATAAAAAATTAAAGTTATTAATATTTTTCTATTAAGTTATATTTTGTACCATGTAAAATATTTTTTTTATTTCATTAATTTAATTTTTTATTTATTTAAATATTATAATGCCATATGGTATAGTGAATATTTTTTTTTATATATGATGATAATGGTGGTGGTGGTGGTGGTGGTGGTGGTGGTTAACATCCATTTGAGACTAGATTTGGTATATCATATCTTAAGGAATTACTCGGATTTTTTTAGAATTTTATTTATGTACTCGAAAAGTATTAAGAGAAGCATTTCAAGATCATCATAGTTTTGATGAGTTAGAAGGTTGGTATTGTGATAAATCTTTTGAAATTGAGATCTAATCTAGGTATATCATGACATTTTAAGAGAAAATGATTTTCATCTTCAACTCTCTTAGTATCACAAAGATGACAAACTCTCTCAACCCGTGGTGTTTTGGGAATTGTCCAATGCTCAGTTTCGCTATGGAGCTTATGAGAATTTGTTCTTAATTTAGCATTGTTGATTTCCTTATTTATACTTGTCAAAACATAGAGATATTTTTGATCTTCTAGATTAGGGTTGATCACCTCCTTACACTATCTTAATTTTCTTTTATCCCCTAATTATTTATCACACTACAATTTCTCCTTAGATTTATATGTAATAATATTTTTAATATTATCGTTATTCTTCAAAAAGATCTATTCATTTATTCCCCAATGATTTAGCCAAGACTTGGCATCTTTATACCATCCGCGCTTGAGTCGTAGGTGGGTTTGGCTAGAGTTTGAAGAAATTTTGGGAAGCCATTTGTCTTCCATGTTGTTTATCTTGTTCTTGTACATTAGGTACCTAGTCATAGTTGTGATCTCAATGGGGGGAAGGCTTGCTTCTATGAGGAGGATAGGATAGGGTGTATTGCCTTTCATTTTGAGATTATAAGTTATAAAATTCTTTTGGATTTGCTCTATCTTTCTTCACGATTCTCTAGAGATATTGCATCCCCAAACTTCACATCCATATAAGATAACATGAGTGACGAGAGTCTCAAAGAGGAGTTTTTTCTTATCTCAAATCCAAAGGTCCATTGATCTACAATTGTTTTCAAGCCCATAATAAGCTTTCCACCCTCCATTTATCATTTTCTTGATTCTATATTTCCAGTTGAGCTTGTGATGAATATCGATTTCGAGGTATTTGTATAAAGACACTTCCTCCAAGTTGTTGTTGTCATATACGAAAGTATCGTAAGAGATCTTTTTGGATTTAATTATCATAAATTCCATTTTGTCGGTGTTAACAATCATACCCGTATTAGAGTAGAAATCATTGAGGATTCTTAGTTGCTTGTTGAGATCATAGAGACTCAATGGCATAAGAATAGTATCATTGGCATAAAGAAGAAGGATGATGTCTACACCATTGAGAGTTGCACCGACACAACCTATTTCTTCCAAACAATCTTCTAACTTGTCAATGTATATGCCAAAAAGGGTAGGCGATAGGGGACAACCTTGCTTGACTCCTATATTACAATTAATTTATTTTGACTAGCCCTCAATGTTCCTAAACTTGGAAATAATGCTCTCATACAACCTTACCACAATAACTCTCAACTCAAAAGGAACTTTTAGCTCTTCTAACCTACTCCAAAGGTTAATTCTAGACATTGTGTCAAAAGTTTTTCTGAAGCCAACAAAACAACAAAGGATATTGGTTTTATTATTGCAACATTTCTCCACAATGATCCTAAGTGTAAGAAGATGGACCGTAGCTAAATGATAGTTCCTAAATTTGGTCTAGCTTTTAGCTCCTTTTCCATGGCTTTCTAGCCATATGCTAATGTTCTTTTCCAAAATAATTATGTATAGCTTGGCTAAAATGGGGTTAATCATAATGGTCCTATAATTAGAGGGATTGTTTTATCCCCACTTTTAAAAATAGGTACAATGAGGCTTTGCATCCAGGGTTTATGGAAGCCTTGCTTCATTGTTAAATTGAAGAGCTTGTGTATGTGAGGGATGAGGATATGTCCTCCATTTTTTAAGATTTCATCTTGATAGCCTTCGATGACCTTAAATTTCCCTTTTATAAGCTGCTTAATCCCAAACTTTGTGTCTTCTATAGAAAAAATAACATTAATATTAAATACTATAATAATTTTCATTTATTATTCTATGGATTGCAGAGAATATAATAGAATTGTATTAAGTATGCAATTTTTCATGAATAATTTATTGTTATGCCTACTTTAATAAGTGGTCATATGTTGAAAGAAGGAAAAGAAAATAGTATAACCTTATACATATTTACATTTTTGGGGTGAATTGGATGGTTCACAACACAAGCCTAGCATGAAATAGGGAGGACGGGCTAGGCCGCTCTCGCATTACTTCCGAATCATGTGAACATTTGTCATTGATATATATATATTGGGGGGTGAATCCCTTGAAAATATCATTGTCCAGAGCAACATTGCATCTAGTGGTTGCCCCCTGCGAGGAGTATGAGGAGCGGGTGGACTCTCCATTTTGGAAGAAGGAATCAAGCGACCAGATACGACATTATCCAAATTTTTCATATTTCAATATCAATAATTCTAACTCATAATAAATATGAGTGGCAACACACATGCCAATACTAAATGTATTTTCATGTCAAGAATAATCTTAAAACTTGTGTAGGCTTGGGATATTGATGTAGGAGCATCTGACAACAAGTTCTAGAATTGATCTCAAGGATCGAAAACATTAACCAAGGGAGTTAGTTCCCTAATTTATTTTATTGTATTTGTAATAATTACGAAATATCTCTAGAAGACATTTTCGTTGAGTTTGTTTGATTGGATATCGTTGTTTGTCATAGGTGTTAAGTCTGTTGCTAAATATTAGGAGCATATCTCTAGTTTAGGCATTTGATAAGATAATTTGGGATTCATTTGTTTGTAACCTATCTGAGGGCTTGAGATATATTGAATGTTTTGTAAAAGGCAGAGAAGAGTGAGTGTGTGAGATTGAATGTGTAAAAGTGTGGATTGCACAGGTCCAAGAGACCAAGAAGGAAAGAGCTTTATTGCGTAAATTTACTCCTTCATTGATAAAAAGAAAGAACTGAGTGTGTGGTGTTATCGTGCTATGTGTTTTCATTTTGTCATGTTGTGTGTTTGACTTGTTAAACTCTATGTATAAGCTATCTTCGTAGAGTGACGAGTTTATTTGATTGCAGGAAGATCGTGCGCAGTTAAATTCAACAAGTTCTAAAATTATGTTTAAAAGAATATTTCCTGAGTATTTTTCTTCACAGGAATAAACAGTCACGATTTGGAACAATGGAACACCCCATAAAGATGTTCATCAAGTCAGTATTGTTTCATGATTCCGCATGCAGAATAACCCGCGACACACTTGTATTGTTTGTTGAATTTCGTGCAGAATTGTCTATGACAGATTTCATCAACATTGTTCCTTGATGCTTCCGCGTAGTGGTAGTTCCACACAGAGTTATCTATGATAGAGTGCAATTCAAAATTTTAGGTAAAAGGAAAAATTTGAACGCATGTTCATGTTGATCTGAGGCCAGATAAGCAACCGAATATTGACTACGACAGAGTGTTAAAAACTTTGTGATTGTGGGTTGAAGTTGGTTGTTATTGCCATCATTTTTGGTCTCAAAGAAGCATTATATATAAGGAATCATCCCACCCAATCGAGGAGGCAGAGATAGGAATGTGGTAACTTATGAGTTACGCTACGAGCTAAGGCACATCCAATAAAGGATGGATGCCATGGAGACAGTGCAGAGGAGAGAACCTGGCATAGGAGATGTCAGTGAAAGTGAAGCTACAAGCTCTGACAAGGAAACAAAAGGACCTCTAGGAGGAGAAATGGAATAGGAAAAACTAGTAAGAATGGTCACAAAAGTTGGATCCAGGCCTAAGATGGAAGTGCCCTTGTACGAAGGTAATTTAAATGTTGATTAATTACTTGATTGGATAAATTCCATAGATAAATATTTTGATTATGAAGAGGTAGAAGAGGATAAGAAGGTGAAGCATGCAATGACTAGGCTAAAGGGACATGCAGTTCTATGGTGGGATGAGTTGCAGGCGGACAGAAGGAGAAAAGGAAAAGTTAAGATCAGGAATTTGAATATAATGGTGGCCAAATTTAAAGGTAAGTTCATGCCTAACAATTATCAATTGAATTTGTTTAGACAATTGCAAAACCTTAGATAGAAAAATATGACAGTAAAAGAATACACAAAGGAATTCTATAGGTTGAACTTTAGAGTTGGTCACATTGAGGAAGATGTTGAGAAGGTTGCTAGATACATAAATGGTTTGAGGTATGAAATTCAAGATGAAATCATCCTTTTGTCCCTGAGAACTATTGAAGATGCATACCAAGAAGCTTTGAAGGAAGAAGAGAAGCTAGCCAGAAAGCAGAGCCAAAGAAACAGAGGAACGAGTCCAGCAAGAGGCAAAGGACAATCTAACAGAGGAATATTTCAACCTTCAAAAGAAGAGGCAGGAAGTTCAAGCAGTCGATCACCAAGAGGAGGAAAATCAAGAGGCAGAATATTTTTCTCAAGACGTTGAGGAAGACGCAGAGAAATGAGATGTTATACATGTGGTAAAATAGGACACATGTCATGGAACTATCTAGAGAACAAGGCATCAAATCAGAGGAATGCACATGTTGCATAAACAAAGGAAGAAGATGTGAATGCAAACTACAGAGGTAGGGGAATCATTATTGTTGAAGAGAGTTTTGGTTAAGGCAAAAAAGGAGGTTCATGAACCAACTCTAAGCAAAAGTTTGTTCAAGACTATATGTAAGTCAAGCGGTAAGTGTTGTAAAATTTTCATTGATAGTGGTAGCAAAGACAATTTGGTTTCCATGGAGATGATAGATAAATTGGGATTGCAGAGGCTATTACATCCCACTCCCTACAGAGTGTCCTGGTTGCAGAAGGGACATCAGATTTTGGTGAATGAACAGTCTAAAGTGGGATTCCATATTGGTAGCTACAAGGATGAGGTGGTATGTGATATAATGCCCATGGACGTTTGCCATATTTTGTTGGGAAGGTCATGGAAGTATGATAGAAAATCCATCCATGATGGTAGAAGTAACATGTATTCTCTCGAAAAGAATGGGAACAAGCATGTGTTGTTACCTTTGAAGGATTAAATAACCAAGGAAGAAATTGGTCCAAGTGTACTACTGATAAGAGCTACTGCAAGAAGTCAAGAAAGAAGAAGAGATGCAATTTGCCTTAATTGGTAAGCCAAAGGTAATACTCACTAATACAAACCTGGATGATTTACCTACTGAAGTTAAATTTATGCTTTGATGAATTTGATGATATTATAGTGGATTAATTACCAAATACTTTACCTCCTGTGAGAAGTATTAGGAATCACATTGATTTAATCCTTGGATCAAGTTTGCCTAATAAAGCAACCTATAGAATGACCCCACAAGAGAATGAAGAGATTCAAATGCAGATACAGAAGTTGTTAGATAAAGGATTGGTGAAGGAGAGTTTAAGTCCATGTTTTGTACCAACAATACTCAGCCCAAAGAAGGATCGAGGATGGCACATGTGCACTGACTCCAGATCAATCAACAAAATTACTATAAGGAACAGATTTACATTGCCTCGCATAGATGATTTGATGGATTGTTTGAGTGGTTCAAAATATTTTTCAAAGATTGATTTAAAGAGTGGATATCACCAAATTAGAATTAGAGAATGGGGTGAATGGAAAACTACTTTCAAGACTAATAGTAGACTGTATGGATGGTTGGTGATTCCTTTTGGGCTCACAAATGCTCCTAGTACATTTATGAGGTTAATGAATGAGATCTTAAAGGAATTTATTGGAAATTTTGTGATAGTCTATCTAGATGACATCCTAATCTATAGTCACACAAAAGAGGAACATTTAAGGCATCTCAAGATGCTTTTGAGTACCCTACAGAAGGAAAAATTGTTGATAAATTTCAAGAAATGCAATTTTATGAAGAGGGGGTTGATATATTTGGGGTTTGCAGTATATGAAGAAGGTTTGAATATGGACCCAGAAAATGTTCAACAATTTGTAATTGGCCAACCCCAAGAAATGCATTTGAGGTAAGAAGTTCCATGGACTTGCAAGTTTTTATAGAACGTTCATTAGAAGTTTCAGTCAGATATATGCACCTATTGTACAAACTATCAAAGAAAGCAAACAACCATTCGAGTGGACTGAAGCAACTAATAGAAATTTTAAACTATTGAAGAAAAAGATTGTTGAAAAGCTTGTGTTAGCTTTTCCAAGATTTGATAAATTATTTCAAGTTGAGACTGATGCTAGTGGGACTGCAATAGGAGCTAGCTTGAGTCAAGAGCAAAGACTAATTGTATATTTTAGTGAGAAATTAAATGAAGAAAAACATAAATACTCCTCTTATGACAAGGAATTTTATGCAATTGTTCAAGCACTTAAAAAGTGGAGGCATTACTTCATGCCTAAAGAATTTGTTTTGTACAGTGACAATCATGCATTACAATTTATCAGTAGTGAACCAAAATTAAATCAAATACATGCCAAGTGAGTTGAATTTATGCTGAATTTTACCTTTCTGATCAAACACATAAGTGGTAAGACTAATAAGGTTGTTGATGCTTTGAGTAGAATTAATTTAATTTTGCAAGAATTTCAAGTCAACACTTTACGATTTGATGGTTTAAAATAAATGTATCGAGATGATGCAGATATCAAGGATGCCTATGAGGCTTTTGAAAATCTTGTTGCTAGTAACATAAGTCAATGGTTGAAATATATAATACAGGAAGGATTGTTGTTCAAAAATAGTAAATTGTGCATGCCAAAGTGTTCACTTAGTAAGATTTTGATCAAAGAAAAACACAGTGGGGGATTGTCGGGACATTTTGGACAAGATAGAACCTTTGCTCCAGTAAATGTTTTTTATTATTGGCCAGATATGCAAAATCAAGTGAACAAGTTTGTGGAGAAGTGTAGAATTTGTCAGCATGCTAAAGGGAGAAGTCAGAATACAATGTTGTACCAGCCACTACCCATTCCAAGTAGGCCATGGGATGCAGTGAGTATGGATTTTGTGTTTGGATTTCCATTAACAAAGAGAGGTAATGATTCAATCTATGTTGCGGTAGATAGATTTTCAAAAATGGATCATTTCATTGCTTGTACCAAGACAAGTGATGCTACAAATGTTGCAAATTTGTTCTTTAAAAAGGTTGTAAGGTTGCATGGTTTACCCAAAAGTACAGTTTCTAACAGAGACACTAGATTTGTGGGACACTTTTAGAGAACCTTATGGAAAAATATTGGTGCTAATTTCAATTTTAGCTCAGACTGTCATCCACAAATTGATGGACAGACCGAGGTAGTAAATAGAAGCCTGGGAAATATTTTGAGAAGCCTTGTGAATGAGAACTTTAGGCAATGGGATCATATGCTTTCTCAAGCTGAGTTTACATATAATGACTCACCAAATAGAAGCACAAGGATGAGTCCATTCCAAATTTTGTATGGAATGCATCCTAGGGGGTTGTATGAGTTAAGGAATATGGGAAAGCAAGAATTAAGAAATGTTGATGGTGAGGATTTTGCAATGAGTATACAAGAGTTGTAGGAAAGGATCAAGCAAAAATTGTAAGAGAGCATACGCAAATATAAGCAGAGAGAAGACATGAAGAGAATACCAGTGGATTTTGACGTTGGTGACTTGGTCATGGCATATTTGAGGAAAGAGAGGTTTTATGTAGGGACTTAAAACAAATCAAATCTTAAAAAGATTGGACCATGTACAAATTTTAGGAAATTTTCTTCCAATTCCTATCAAATAGAACTTCCAAGTGGTATTGGAATTTCTCCAATATTTAATGTTGCATATTTGTATCCCTTCAAGGAGACAAAGGATGTTTCAGCAGATGAACCTATAAGTGATGGAGATCAGACCATAGGATGGAAAGAGCAACTACCCAGAGCAGTGCAAAAGCAGATAGAGACAGTATTGGATATGAAACTACTGAAGAAAACCAGAGACAAACAATATTTCTAGTACTTGTTCAAATGGAAAGGTTGACCAGCAGCGAATGCTACTTGGATGAGAGCAGCTGAAATTTCCAAGTACGGTGTAGACCGTGAAGACCTGGTGAATATTTTTTTTCTTCCTTGAGAGTTTGATGCAGGAGCATCTGAAAACAAGATCTAGAATTGATCTCAAGGATCAAAAACATTTACCAAGGGGTTTGGTTCCCTAATTTATTTTAGTATATCTTCAATAATTACAAAATGTCTCTAGAAGACATTTTCGTTGAGTTTGTTTGATTGGATATCGA
>JZKD02S1661955.1:24379-36423 GCA_000966675.3 Picea glauca
GTACCTCTCCCTAAGTGTCGTAAGTGTCATATAAGTGTCTCATACTCCTTGACACCATGGAATAACCTATGTCACAATCCCTAGTCAATGTGGAGGAGGGATATATTACATGAAGGCGAAAATACCAAGTGCACATGAATTATTATTAATATTCATGAAAACAAAATTAATTAAGTGTGAGAATCCACCTCACATTTGGTTTCCTATTTTTTAGGGAAGTTGTAGGATCTCATGGATGGTTGAAATATTTCCTCCTTAAAATCCTTGAGAGATATTTCCTCCCTAAAATCGTTAAGAAATATTTTCTCCCTAAATATATTAGAGATCCCTTTTTAGTGGATCTGATGAGTGATCCTCTCCATGGTGGTTAAGCCTCCAAATCCTATATAATGAGAGCTTTCCATGGAGATGGAGAAGGAAGATTGGAGGTATTGAACCTATGGTATTGGGAGAAATCTTTAGGATATCAAACCTATGATCGTGGATCTTTTGAGAAAGGGGTTGGACAAGGAGTACTTGGTGAGGCTGCTACATCTGCATATACACTTTGTAAGAACCTTGTTATGTTCTCATTAATATATATGCTTAGCATGTTTCTCTCAAGTTTGTGTACATTTGCATGAACTTGTCTCTTTGGACGAATCTATTTTTAAACTAATCTTGGTAGAATAGGAAGTATGTTTTGTCTTCGTTGTTTATTGGATTGCAGAACTCGTTGAAGGACTTGAAGATCAAGCTCAACCCAGACTGAGTGAAGACAAACTTCATAAAAAGGTACTCATACTTTATTTCTCTTTTCCCTTGACTAGTTTAGCTACATTTAAAGGAATGTTAGTGTTCAAAGTTAGCATTATTTTGTCTTGGTCATACGGATCTAAGATCCAAGACGACATTCACCTGTCCGCAGGAGGATTTTCCTACAAAAATAGGGGTCCACTAAAGGAACTAAAGGGAAAGAGCCTGAGGTTGTACATTTCCATAATATGAGAACAAGAAGCAGAGCATTGGATGATCACAACAAGTTTAGCACAAAGAAAGAAATGAAGAAGATGCAGGTAGAGGCCAAGACAGATAAGTTCAATTACAAGAAACAAGTGCATAAGATGAAGCTTCAAGTCCATACCTTGCAACATCACAACCAAGAATTGGATAAAATGTACTCCAGACTGCAGAAGAAGTATCAAAGACTCCAAAAGAAGCACCAAAAGATGTGTTTCTTTCTAAAGGAGATAATTTGAAGGAGTATCCAAAGAAGCTTCCAACACATCCAGTTATCTCCCAGTTGGCCTCCAACAATGCGCATGGACACTAGTGCTCAATACAGAGCTTAGTTATGCCATTCCCAGTCAGATTTTGTCAAAGTTCAGTTCACTCCAGCATATGCATTATTCTATTTTTATTGTTAGTAGTAGTTTTTAGTTGTTTAAAGTTCAACATTGTTTAAATTCAGGAACAATATAAAGTGGTCATTTGTGTTTAATATGAACCACTTATTTTGTTAATTCAAGTTCGAAGTATACATTACTATACTCCAACAGTATTTTAGTTAAATTCAATATGTTGTTTTCCAACTATTAGTGTAGATTTAAGCCTCAATACCAGATGGACTAGAGCCTCTACATCTTTGATAAATATGCAGTTTTTGTATGTTTTGAGGGTTTAGTTTTTGGGAAGGAAATCAATACATCAAATCGGTTTAACTTGTTCTATGAATGGATTAAATCTCTCTACCTGGTGAATATTCTCTTGATGATAATGTGTTTTATGTCCAAATATATATGTGTTTTTCTCTTATCTTGAATGCAGTTTTTGATGTATGCAAAGTACATTTCATTTTCCTTTCAGCTATTGTATAACTCATCTTTACTAATATGAAACTTGTAAAAAAACTAATTCTTTAGTGAAGATTTGTTTCTATTGCAACCTGTGGGAGTAATTGTGTTTGGATACATGTTAAATTCCTTGAAATATTATTTTAAGACTTTAACTTCTTACATTAGATAATTCATTGAGTTGTTTGTTGTTCTCCCTTTGTTCATCCCTCTATTTTCTCACTTGTCTATCATTTGTGTGCGACCAGCCAAGGAGGAACCTCATCCATATCATTTTTCCAATCCAACCATGTTTCTATCTCGGTAAAACCAACCCTCTAACTGACCAACAAAATCAAATTATCAAAAACCAACCATTCAAAAACTTGAGGTGGCCTAGCTATGTCATTTAGTAGTCAGGTGCAGACATTAGGACCAACCACTCCAATCCAAATGAACTCCAATATAGCAACTCCTTCTGTGAATTTAATACCTGAAATCACAAAAGGAAACAATACTTCTTCTAATACCTCCTAGGATTAAATGAAAATAAGCCTAATTGATGACTTACTATGAAGAAATCAAAAGCAAAGAATGAACATTCAAACATAAGAGAACCAGGCCAAGTTATATTGATAAGAATATGGAAAGTTACAACCTTTGTGTGACATTGTTGACCTCCAGATCTCCTTATTTAGTCCTTAGATGAGATAGTTTTCTCTCTAGCAAAGATTTGGCTCTTCTCTATAGAATCGTAAGTTTGGTATATTATTCATCATCTTCCCCCTTTTCCACTGATGAGATTCCTGGTTATATGGATGCATAGGAGATCAACCACTTAGGATAAATTAGGGACTTAATTGAGGAAAGAATAGATCTCGGTAAAGGATGAATTATCTTTATGCTCATTCTTGCTCCCAAGATAGGATAGAAGGAGACTTGAACCATATCTCGATGAAAAGAAGAAAACAAAATAAGAAGCATCTACAAAGTCCTCGAAAGATGCCCCTAAATTCATGGGATTTGACCTTATCAAGATGGTCGCTCTCCTAGAAGGGAAGACAGAGTGAATTGGTCACTCCCCTAACACTGTATCCAGGATATGGTCACTCCCCTAGTGTGGAAATGGGATCGGCCATGGTAAAATAAAGCCAAGACTGAGGAAAAAAGATAAGGAATGAGGGGAAATGGCAATGTGGATATTATTTGACTTCAATGATGATTAGGGGGTGTCAATTTTACTTGTGAGATGTGACACTGAGAAAAATGACAAAAGTATGTATAACAATTTATGAAATCCTTAGTTATATAAATCTTATTAAAACAAATTTCTCAATGAATGTGGGATTAATAAGACCAAGATTAATGGTCACAATAACTTATCAAGGTCGATCCAACGAACATTGTTTCCCATGTCTATTACAGGTTTAATTTGGGCATCCAGTGAATAGACCGAGGAGGTTTCGCTTTAGCGGTTGAATAAATTTGGGAATTATCTGATCCAATCAATCCACTTTTAGAATTCGAAGGATCGAATAACAATTTTTGTTGTTATTTATTTGTATAAATATATATCCAAAAAATTGTAAAGGGGACTTTTCATGCCCAAATCATATTGAATCTTTTCAATATAGATTTTATTTACAGAAAGAAAGAGATTCTTGGATTTCGTTTCATGAGTTTATGTGTTTCTTGTTCCATGTTTTCTTGTACTTTCATCCACTATTTTATTCAGATTAGTTTGCTAGTGTTATAATGTTGCAACTTGGTACTACTTCCACTGCAATAAATTTTAATGCAATTATTAAAGTACATACTTTCCTCTATTTTACTGTGAGTAAGATAAGACCTGTGATTTGATATTTTTGTTTGTAATTTTCAAGTAATCTCGTGACATAAGCAAATTCACTATTATTTATTCTATTGGAAAGGAAGTAATATTTATCTTTTTTGGATACATTGCTTCTTATTTTCAATTTTGTTTATCTCAATTCTACTTTTCATACTATTGAAACTTTTGATGAACTTAAGGAATGGGATGAAGCCTCTTTATTTCTAGTAATTATTTATTGAAATCTAAGATTAAAACTAGGGCATAAAGGCTTTATAATAAATTGAATCATTTCTTTGAGATGCCTTGACATTGGTGTTTGAGCCTAGAACAATCTCATGAACAACATGTGGGAAGAAATATCAGAATAAATATGGACAACTCATAGATTTGGTTCTGATGAATCTGAAAACATCATTCGACATGTTTGTTTCAGCATTCAAAACCAACTGGAAGGCATGCAAGGAAGATGGTGAGGATTATAACTTTGATGTTTTCTATGGATTTCTAATTAATGATCAACATAGATTATTTGATGAAGGAAATCTTGGTGGAAAACATAAAGCTCACATTCTCAAGGGAAAGTGCAATGTGAGTCATAAGGAAAGAAGATGGTTTGATACCCCTATAAACAAACCGGAATTCCTAGACCAAAAAACTAAAGGGGACTAATGAACCCCAAAACAATTGAAAGAAGAAGGCATGTCAGTACTATGGAAATATTGGACATGTGGAGAAAGTTTGCTACAAGAAGAGATATGACTTAGAGGAGAAGGTCAAGCGACTTGAAGGAGACGTGTTCGTTGTTTGTCAACTTTCTCATAATTTCACCTTCCAAGTTGGAAATTCTCAAGCATTGATTTCTAATTCCATGCAAAATGAATGGGTCATTGATTTTGGATGCACCCATCATATGGCTAAGGATGCTTCCTTGTTCATGTTCTTGGATAAAGCTGTGGAGAAAAACATGTATGTTTCCAATGAATTTTCTCTCTACATTACAGGCCATGGTGATGTTCTCTATCGACATGGAATGATTTTTTATGTCTATCATGTGTCGAATCTCAGTGAAAATTTTCTATCAATTTCTCAATTAATACAGACCAATAATATTGTGGATTTCTGGCCAAATCGATTATTTTTTCAAGATCTGAAAAATCGTTAGTTGATTATTGTCGAAGGGTTTCTTGACCCAAAGGATGGTTTCTAAAAGTTTTGTGACTTGAATCAACCCGACTATGAACCGAATTCTCTTATTGGTCACACTAATGAACGGAATTGAAGTTGACATGAATGAAGACACCTCAATTTTCGAAGTTTGTGATTGATGGAAACATTGAATATGTTTTCTAGTCTACGCAAAGTTTTCCCCCCTAATGGAGTTTGTAGAGGATATGTGTTGTGTAATGGGTAAGCATCATCGAGAACCCTTTGACTCTAGCAAAGTGTGGTGAGCACAAAACCTCCTGGAGCTAGTTCACAATGATATTTGTTGCATCAATATACCTTCCTTATCATGTTCCATATGTATTTTGACCTTTATTGAAGATCCCTCTTGATTCACCTGGGTTTATTTCCTAAAAAAATAAGAATCATGTATTTGAAAAGTTCAAAGAATTTATGGCCTTTGCTGAAAAAAACATGGTTGACCCATTAAGTTCCTGAGATTAGACAATGGTGGTTGAGTATGTGAATTGACCATTTGAAGAATACCTTGTTCGATATGGTATTTAATGGTACAAGGTCGGTCCCTCATACTCCTCAATAGAATGGTAATGAAGAATGAAATAATCAGACATTAGTCGAAATGACTAGATGTCTTTTTTAGGATAAAGATTTGCCTCCTCTCTTTTATGTTGAAGTTATCTATTATGAAAACTATCTTCTGAATTGTATTTCAACTCGAGCTATCAATTTTGTGACTCTAGTCAAATAATGGTGTTGAAGAAATCCCTCGATCAACCACCTCCATTTATCTGGATGTGTTTCTTGGGCTCATCCTCCAAATGATTGCTACAATAAACTCTATGAAAAGAGTCATTCTTGCATCATGATGGGATACTCTAAAAATTCTAAAGCATATAAACTATTTGACCCTATCAATTGATAGATCATTATCAAAAGAAATGTGTGATTTGATGAGAAGTATTCAATCATTAAGTTGTTGAATGCTTCCTCTGGTTTGCTACAGGATGGTCCCTTTGATGTTGTTTTCCACAGTGTTTCTCCTATTTCGTCTTTCATTCCTTCAACTAGACAATCAAAATCTATTCTTGTTTCAACTCAACCATGGACCTCTATTCCTTAGTCAACCAATCAGTCAATATATGTTTCGTTGGTTCCTCTATATCCTTTGACTGAAACTATTCCTTATTTTGATCAACCTTCCGTAGTGTATATCAATTCACCCCTTTCCTAACTACCTATATGGGATACTAAGATGATTGAAGCTGTTGGTCCCAATGTTGGTGATATTTCTTCAAGCCGACAAACTCATAGTCATAAGTAGCAGGCAAGCGTTTCTTTGATGACTTATATTCTTGAAACTTGTGATCATTTTTCTTACTCAAATGCATAAAGTCAACCTAAATGGGAACAAGCTATGTATTTTGAGATGGATTATGCTTTTAAGAATCATACTTGGGATTTAGTTCCTTGACCCGAGGGAAAGAACATTGTGAAATTTCGATGGGTCTACAAGAACAAATTTACCTTTGAAGGTGTAATTGAGCGTCATAAATCTCACTTGGTTGTGAAATAATTCTCTCAACAAGAAGACATAAACTACACTAAGATAGTTTCCCCTGTTGCAAAGATGAATTCTTTTCAATTGATTCTTTCCCTTGCTGCTCTTTTTGGATGGAAGATCCACTAGATGGATGTGAAAAGTTCCTTTCTACCTAACGACCGATTGGAAGAAATTTTCATGGAATAGCCTCCTGGTTTTGTGACAGATTATAACCTTGTTTGTTAACTTTAGAAGTCTCTTTATGGTTTGAAGCAAGCTCCCAAATTTTGGTATACTAAGATCGACATTTTATTTCTCCATCTTGGTTTCGAACATTGTGAATCCAATCACAGTTTATATGTACTCCATACCCATGGAAATAATCTCATTATTGTTGTATATGTTGATGACCTTCTCATAACTAGAAATAACATTGATCTCATTCGAAGATTGAAGAAACAACTTTTTATCTCTTTTCAAAGGAAAGATCTTGGTATTTTGCACTATTTTTTGGGTCTTCAAGTATTACCACTATCTGATGGATTATTCATTTCTCAACAAAAATATGCAATGGTTATCCTAGCACATTTTAAGATGGAATATTGCAAGCCATGTGCTACAACTTTTCAGTCTAGATTTAAGATGAGTAAAACTTGTCAATTTCCCAAAGTCAACACTACACTCTATCAAAAACTAGTCGACAATCGTATTTATCTCACTCATAGTCAACCTGAAATTTATTTTGTTGTTAGTGTGGTTTCTCCGTTTATGCAGGATCCTAGAGAAAGTCACTGGAAATCTTTCAAAATGATTATTCATTGTATTAAGGGTACCTTTCATCTTGGTATAAAATATTATCGAAGTTCATATTTGTTATTTGGCTTCATCGACTCCGACTAGGTCGATGACAGTGATGATCAGAAGTCCACCTATGGCTATGTGTTTCACTTCATCACTAGACCGTTGATTTTTTTGTGCAAGAAACATAAGGTAGTCTCTTTGTCGACTACAAAAGCAAAGTATCGTGGCATCGTTAATGTGGGAAAAGAGGTAGTATGGATTTTCCAACTCTTGGGTGAACTTGTATTTCCTATACCAACCTCGACTACACTCTACTATGATAATCAGAGTGTGATTCAAGTTTCTAACAATCATGTTTCTCACAGTAAAATGAAACATGTTGAACGACATACTCACTATCTGAGACAATTAATTCAGGAAGAGGTTGTCACTCTTGTCTATCGAACACATATGATCAAATTGTTGATATATTTACCAAATTGTTGTCTAAAGCTAAGTTCATCAAGCTCCATACCATGCTTGGGATTTATAATGTTTCAATTATCGGGGGGTGTTTTGCTGACTTAATTTCACCTATTGAATCTCCAGAGTCTTTGTGCTAATGTGGGGGTGTTGGAACCTCAGGTTCTGATGGTTCATCACACTTCTCCTAGAATTAATTGGTTGCACAGTCAACCAACAACTAGAAATAGTTGGTCAGGTGATCGACTAGAAGTCTACATTAGTCATTCAAGTAGTCGACTATCATCTCGGTAAGACAGTCAATCAACAATCGAGGACAATCATTCAATGGATCGATCAACCAATAAATCAACTATAAACTATATGCATGGATGGTCGGGTCAATCCAACTAGACAACACAAATTTAAGAGAGTCAATTCCAACAACCAATGGTTGTATGTGAACAATATCTTACCTATTTTCTAGGAATTTGGTTAGATCTTCAGGTTATAAATAAAGGATCTGATGGTTCATTATCATATTGTTTAAATTCAATACATTATGTCCAATGTGCATTGTGATGTTCTGATCACAATGCATTGTTCTTAAGTGTTGTAAGGGTGTCTTTAGACACCAATGATCTTCTCTAAAATTATTTATCTTCAATTATTTACATATTATATTATTTGTTTCATACCAAGTTATACCCAATCCCCAACAATTTCTTCATGTTCCGCTCTCTTTCACCTCTATCAATTGGGTTACTTAAATCACTAAAGGAGATTTGTAAATTAACTCTAGTTAGATTTATTTCATTTATTAATTTGTTGGTATCTTCTATCTATTATCAAACCCTACTTTAATTATCATAATAAATATGTGTTCCTAGGCCACATAATCAACCCTAAAATCATAATTATCCTAGTGTCCTACTCTCCTTCCCTTTTCTTTTTATCTTTCCCTCTCCTAAGGTTTCTCAGTTTATCCCTAAAAATAAGTGGCACCTCCACTTTATCCTTCCTCCTTGTGGTATTATAGTGCCTCACTCTAATCATCATGTTATCATCATGTTATGAAAGATTAAAGAAACATTGGGTTTCATGGAAAATGAACTATCCAAGGGAATATTGCAACAATTGAAGGAAATTCAATAATATTGCATGGGGAGGCTGAAAAATTAAACCAAAACAGTATAGTGCAATTGAGTAGAATCATCTACTAAGAAGTTATTATATTTCTCAAATGTGTGACACATCGAGGAGCCACACATGGGTACATCTAAGCCATGATTTTCCTCTTTGAAAAAGAACTAGAAAATCCCTTTTGTCAAGCTCTTCATGGTTTCACAAATCCAATCATCTAGATTTGATGCCTCTTGAAGTAACCCATGATCTAATGTGACATTTTGAGGGAATTTACCTACAAAGTAACTTCAAAGGGGTATATTCCTAAGACTCCACAAATAAAAACATATTCATTAATATGAATTTCAATAAATATTTTATCGACAAGAATGTTAGTACCTCATATTAAAATTTAAAACAATATTGCCAAAGAAATTTGGTGGCACCATTACCAATAATGATATGAAATTTAGCAGAAAATCCTTTGAACACTTGTAAATTCATGACTTCATGCAATATGGTTGTGGTTTGGCGTTGTCTAGGATTTTGATGGACAAGCTAGGGCACATAGGCTAGATCACAATAATGAAACTTGTCGTATCTAATTGTAACTTTGAATAGATGGAAAGTAAATGAATCCATGACAATATTTCTTATAATATTATGTTATCAACAGTTTAAAAATATATAAATTTCATCTTTCACATTAATAATTTTGGAAGATTAAAACCATAAATGAATGTAAATGGAGTTAATTATGTACAAGGTAATATAATGCAATGTGATATATTTTTGGAAGTTGAAAATCATAAATGAAGGTAAATGGATTTAATGTTTTACAACATAGTAAAATATATAATGATATACTAAATCAATGGGTCGAGAGAGTTTCCAAAATAATTATTATAACTATAATAAATTGATCTCTTAAACTTTCTACAAATATGATAAGAAAATGACAAAAAATTCAAGCAGGAGAAGAGTTCTACCACATCCATGCTTGCACATGGTGGAACTCTTGGTATAAATGTATTATGGTATACTAAATCAATGGGTGAAGAGAGTTTCCAAAATAATTATTATAACTAGAATAAATTGATCTCTTATAGAAAATGAATTTTCTTTTTTACCACAAATATGATAAGAATTTGACAAAAAAATTCAAGTAGGAGAAGAGTTGTACCACATCCATGCTTGGACATGGTGGAACAATGTCTTTAGTGTTTTTTCCAATTCTGAGTTGACCTAAATTGTTAAAAATTCGATTAAAATTCCAAATTAATGGAAACTCTAACTTTCTATATTGTCAAATTCTGACAACATGAGGGAAGATTTCTATAAGATTAAATGGCTCCATTATAATTCCAACAATGAGAGGTAAGTTTTCTACACGATTAAACAACTCCACTGTAACCTATGTTATAATTTGAACATTTATTTTCAAAATAAAAATTGAATAACTTTATCAACTTACCTAATTTTGACCACCCCATTTGTAAAAATAAACTCAAATAATAAAATTAATAATTTTTGACTTTGTGAATCTACTATATTATGTACATAAATTGATATTGTAAAATTTGAAAATAATAAATACAAGTAAATCACATTATGTGTTACTACAATGCAATCCAATAGAGTATAGTATAATGAAACCAATGAGTTATAAGTATTCATTACTATGAAAAGCTATTATTAAGGATATAGACCAAAAAAATAATAATAAATAGGAATTTGGGACACTCTATATCATCTCTTGGAACTGTCATGGATTTCCATGAAGAAAAAGGCCTATGTTAAGTTGGATCTCAAGTGAATTTGATATTATATTTCGTTTTGAAACTTGGGAGCATGAATAATTTAAGGTCCCTAACTTAGAAGGATTTGTCTTATGGTTGGTATGAAATAAGATATCTTGCAACTAAGGGATCAAAGGCATAGCTTGCTACATAAAAAAGAACATTTTTCCTCACAATAAGATTCACAAGAAAGACCCTTTCAATTAGTACATGTGGATGGATATTTGATATATTAATGCTAACAATATTTATACAACAATTTGTTATTCTGTGCATGTTAATTCTACCTATTATAAGAAAAATAATTTAGATTAAAATTATCCTTACAATGGCTTAGAACAAGATATTTACAATATGATAAATGAAGATAATATCCTCTTGCTAATAGAATTTAATGCTAGAACAACAACTAATCAAGATATTATTTTAAACAATTATTTCAACCCTAATCCCATATGGCTAGATGAGGACCTTATTTTAGCTAGAATATACAAAGGAAACTCTAAAGGCTTGGCAAAGAATTTGTTTGGTACCAAGCTAATCAAGATATACTTTTTTCAAGAAATCATAATTTACAATGGTATAATGAAGTAGCCAAAATCTAACCATATGAATTATATTCATGGGCTTGGTAATAGTTACATAGATAATGTAATATATGATATCCCTGTATACAACCAAATAGTAAATTTTGACCTATTAAACGGCCATGAGCCCAACTGTGATGATAGATTAACCCTAACTCTAAACTTTGTCATGCGCAAAATCCCTATTGAAGAGAATTATGATAACCGAAACCTCTTGATTTTCAACAAAAATAAAGTTGATCTTTTTCTAAAGGACTTAAATAATGAATTAAATCATCTATCAAATACGAACAATTTGAATGCCTTTGTCATAATTTTATGACAACCCTCTCTACTCTCATTAACAAGTTCTCTATTGAGGTTTTGTGTAAAAAAGAAAATAGAATGACCAACCCATGGTATGATAAAGAGTGTAATATTGCTAGAAAAGACATTAGGTATGCTTGTAATGAGTCCTTGAAATATGACAAGATAAATAGATACAAAGCCCTAATTAAAAGGGAAAAAATGTCCTATATAAATAGAAAGAGAGAATTTTTTGCACCTATTTGAGGCATATCCAAAGAAATTATGGAGGAAAATTATAACTCATAAAACCAAAGAAAACATTATGATCCCCTTAAGGGACTAGAATTCTTACATTAAAAATATTTATGAATCCCCTAATGTCCTAGATAACATTCAAACCATTTGTACAGAGGAAGAGGTTTTTTCAACAAAAGACATAGAAGTTTTGGGTTAAGAAGCTCAGACAAGGGAAAGAGAAGGAGATTGAATACTACCAAGAATCAATATTAAAACTTGGAGGGCCTATCCTCATTCCTCATATCCACAAGCTCTTCAATTTAGTAGTTAGGAAGGGCCTCCCTAAACCTTACAATCAAAGCCTCATTGTACCTATTTTTAAAAGTGAGGATAAAA
>JZKD02S1661955.1:39186-53290 GCA_000966675.3 Picea glauca
AATAGGAACATGTGTGCTTTATTTTTGCTAATAACGCATGCACGCTTGAGGAACGCTTTCATGCTTTAGGAACGTGTGTGCCCTTTAGGAACGTGAGCACGTTCCTAAAGCGCACACGTTATTTGAATTTCAATTTTTTTTCCAGGTGGAAGTGACAACTCTAGCATACATGTTCACTGAGTTGATTTCCTCAGATTTAGGTTTGAGATGACAAACCTAGTGGTTCCATCGACAAATACATAAAAACCTCCATTTTTATGAACTCCTCTCCATATCTCTATTTTTTACGTTTATTTTTTATAGGCTACACAATTCAGTTATTGACGAAACTATAGAAACAGATGGAGTTGGCTGTGTAGATTCCAAATATACAATTTTTAAAAAAGAATAATAATGTTTACTATTTTTAATCTATTTTTGTCTTGACATATATCAAAATCCTAGAATACATACCTCTTTTATTTCTGCTATACTTTTTGTCATCTTAACCATTTCTCCAATGTGTTATATGCGGCCCTAGAGGAGACTGATATCTACGATCTAGAAAAAAAAATTGTTTCGATCATGTTCAGAACCTCTTAGCCTGCACAAACAAAAGACATTTTAATTTCAGGGATATGTTGAATTTGATAATTTAAAAAAAATAATAATAAAATTAATATTATAAATTTTCAAAAAATACATTACACAATAAAAATGGGTTCTCTACAAGTATACAAGTTTTTGGAACGAAATTACATCATTAAGGTACTCAACACTTGTACGAAAAAAAAAAAAACCATATACCTTACATTTTGTTGAAATTTGACATATTTATTCACAATTTCTATGAATAAAAGTTGTATATTCAGAAATCTAATTCAATTTCCTAGGTTTCATCTTCTTACACCATATTCAAATTCAATGTAAAAGTACCTTGAATAATCCCTCCAAGTTAATAGATTGTTTTTTTTTTCCATATTTTCATTTCCACTAACGTGTCATGAGAAACCATCATTAGCTTGCACTCACCCCCAAGTTTTATGGATTTTTTTTGGAAAATAAGATTAGTGTGTGGCTAGAAAGCCATGGAAAAAAAGCTAAAGGCCAAGCCATATTTATGAGCTATCATTCAATTATAGATCACCTTGTTACACTTAGAATCATTGTGGAGGAGTGTCACAATAATAAAATTGATCTCTTGTGTTGTTTTAGAATTTTTTTTGATACAATGCCTAAAACTAACCTTTGGAATAGGTCAGAAGAGATAAAAGTTCATTTTGAGTTGAGAGAACTTGTTGTGATAAGGTTGTGCAAGAAATTTATTGCCATGTTTATGAACAATTAATGGCCAAAAGAAATTAATTGTAATATAGGATTTAAGCAAGGTTGTCCCCTATCTCCTACCCTCTTTGGCATATACATTGACAAGTTATAAGGTTGTTTGGAAGAAGCAGGTTATGTCAGCTCATCTCTCTTTTATAGTCATCATCCTTCTTCTTTATACCGATGAAATTGTTCTTATGGAAAGGACTCCCTATGATCTCGACAAGCAACTAAAAATACTCAAGTATTTTTGCTCTAGTATATGTATGACCATTAATACTAACAAAATGAAGGTTATGATAATTAAATCCAAAAGGGTCACTTACGCTAATTTCATGTATGACAACAATGGCTTGGAAGAAGTGTCCTCATAATCGATCTTCATCACAATATTAACTTGAATTATAGCATTGAGAAAAGGATAAATGGAGGGTGGAAAGTTTATTATGAACTTGAAAATAGTTGTAAATCAATGGACCTTTAGCTATGGGATAAGAAAAAAATCCTCTTTGAGATTGTTGTCACTCATGTTATCTTATATGGCTATAAAGTTTGGGGCTACAACATCTCTAGAGAATCATGGAGAAAGATAGAGAAAATCCAAAAGTGTTTTATAACTTATAATCTCAAAATTAAAGGAAATACGCCTTATCATATCCACCTCATAGAAGCGAATCTTTCTCCCATTGAGAGCATGGCTATGACTAGGCACCTAATGTACAAGAACAAGATAAACAACATGGATCACAAGACTGTTACTAATATTTTTTCAAAACTCTAGTCAAAACCACCTACTTCTCAATTCAGGGTGGCATAAAGATGCAAGTATTGATTAAATCGTTGGTTGGGGGTGGCATACAGATGCAATTTTTGGCTAAATCATTGGGGAACAAAAGAAGAGATCACTCTTTATATTAACAATAATATTACATCTAAATTTAAGAAGAAATTGTGATGTGATAAAGAATGAAAGAATAATACAAAATTGAGATATTATAAGTAGGTGATCAACCCCAATATGAAAGATCAAAAAGTATCTCTTTGTTTTGACTGGTGTAAAGAAGAAAATCAATATTGTTAAAATAAGAACAAACTCTCACAACTTTCATAGTGATAAAGAATTTGTCATCTTTGTGATACTAAGATAGATGGTTGAAGATGAAAAGCACTTTCTCTTAGATTGTCCTTTATACACCTATATCAGATCACAATTTCAAAATATTTGTTACAATATCCACCTTCTTAGCCTTTTAACTCATCAAACTATGGTGATTTAGGAAAGCTTCTCTCAAAACTTTTTAAACACAAAAATAAAATTTTAAAGTAAACGAAATAATTCCTTACCTTTCTTAAAATAGATAAACCAAATCTAATTTGATAACCATCATTTTTATCATCATCAATTTAAATTATTTTAATAGAATAAATTACAATTAAATTAATTTACATTTTTATTCTAATTTTTTTTATAAAATTTTAAAAATTATGTTATATATTTAATGAATAAGTTTCACAAATCAAATGAGGAATCAGATAACACGGAAGGTGAATTTAATTGATTGGCAATAATCCGGTGTACAAATACCAGCTTTGGTTTGATTACCACGAGGAGTACCATCCTCAAAAAGAAAAAGTGTTTTTATTAAAATTCATTTAAAAAGAAACTAAATACTTTGTGCGGACCATATTACTAAGTAAAGGCACTTATATAAACAATACAAAGTACAATTTCGAAGGTTTGATATGGATTTGAAGATTTAATGTCTCTATCTCACCTTCAATTTAATATATCTTTCCAGTGCAATCATTCTAGATGGAATTGAAAAGGGCATGGTGGACGTGGAGAAAGAATAAAGAGGGAAGCTTTTACACATTGATAAAAGAGGGGCCTTGTGATTAAATGAAAACAAAAATAGTTGAAACAAAAGTTCAAGGGAAAGGAGATTCAAACAAGACAAAAATAGTTGAAACAAAAGTTCAAGGGAAAGGAGATTTAAACAAGAGGAAGCCCTTTTTTATAACACAAAGTTGATATCTTTTCCAAATTAAAGAAGCCATTTTTTTTTAAAACAAAGTTATCTTTTCCAAATCAAAGAGAGAATTAAGAGAGAACTAGTAGAGAGAAATTGGAGCTCAAACATTAATAGGAAAAGCATTATAATATGATAAAACAGGAGCCTTGTGATTAAATGAAAACAAAAATAGTTGAAACAAAAGTTCAAGAGAGAACTAGTAGAGAGAAATTGGAGCTCAAACATTAATAGGAAAAGCATCATAATATGATAAAAGAGGAGCCTTGTGATTAAATGAAAACAAAAATAGTTGAAACAAAGTTCAAGGGAGAAGGAGACTCAAACAAACATAAAAGTAAGTCTTTTTTTAAACGAAAAGTTGATATCTTTTCCAAATCAAAGACAGAACTAGTAGAGAGAAATTGGAGCTCAAACATTAGTAGGAAAAGGATCATAATAAAGCATTCACCACCAACTTTATGAGTCAATCATTCTTAGTTTTTTCTTTTAATTTTTGTATTACACTTGATTTTCTTTATGTGTGTGTGTGTGTGTGTGTGGATGTAATGGCTATGAATATTGTAAAATCTAAGGCATACTGAAATGATATAGTAGCTATCTCTCCTTTCTTATTTATTTTGATATTTTTTATGCAAATTCATAAAAGCATTTTGTAGCTCTACCATCATAGAGAATCATATTTGTATTTTTAAGAAAGATTGCAACATATTGGTACTTATTGTGTTCAAGATGTTGATTAGTTTCCTCTAAATGATATTATTGTATCATTCTAAGCTTCACACATGGCAATTTTGCCTTATGTGATTTGTTTTAAAATATTGGAATCTCCTTCAAAGGCCCCAATACAATTATCCCTTCTATATTAGTGAGTGAATGAGCTTCCACCCTCTCTGAAGCTCACCCATAGGTTTTATTATAGATCTTTCACCCGTTGGGATTGTCATCTTCTTTAAACATCTTCTACATGATCTACCATTTGAAATGATTATTATGTCTCAAAGTTATGGAGAAAGATGCTTCAATGGATAAGGAATTTGCATAGCAAGTTCTAGATTTGATTTCAATAATCTCTCTTTCAATATTTTCATTCTTGAAGTTCATGATAGTGTGACTTTATATCCCAATGGTCTTACACCAATCCATTTTTCTCTTAAAAACAGTACATAATTCAAGTTAAATTTTGAGGCTAGCAAAGGTATTGCTAATATGACAATGTGTAATACCTTCTAAAGTCGAATAAGAGTTGAACCCTTTGGATCAATAGCCTTCTTAGGCCCTAAAGAATATTTTGGATGTCATGGCATCATTTTCATATAAAGAGAACATCTTAAGTGACAACATTATGTACCTTATAGTGAGTATTTTTATAAATTCCACATCTGTGATGCATCATAATTGTGCTGGGAGATTTTTAGTCCATCAAGAATGATTTAAAGAAAAAATTTCAAACATCATTATGATAATATGTTTGGAAAGTATGTATACTTTCCCTAGTTAACCTTCTACCAACAAATTAAAGCCATTCCTTCTTATAATATTGAATTTTCATTAAGTTACTTATGGTATGAGCCTCTTCTGCCATATTTTCTTTGGCATTAGGGTTATATAAGATGTCAATATTCTCCTTAAATGAAATTCATTCCTTCTTACAACATTGAATTATTGTTAAGTTATTTATGTTTTTTTTTTTGACAGAAATGGATAATGGGATTTAATTATAGAAAAGCAGTGGCAAGCCACTAGTTTTGTTACATATGAACTTAGCCAAGTTTGACTAAACAGTTACAAGGCCAGGAGGTTATACTCTCGTTCCCGGTGGAGGACAATTAGTTCTAACTTAGTCGCTATATGCAGAGGCTTCTATACAAAATGCCTTCCTCGCAGATTTATTTGCAGAGGCTAATTCCTGGCCTAGAAGATGCTTGCCAAATTACTTTGAGTCACCCTTCTTGGACTGATCCCTCTCCTACTTCCATTCTTTATTCAGCTGCTCCATTTGTTGTTCCAAATTGCTGACCCTTTCTTCAAATTCTTGCTTTGGGTCTTTGAGGTCCTTGCACAGCTTTCCCAGTTTCTCAGATAGTCTGAATTTGGTGGATGTGATGTCATTTTCCAACATCTCCAGACGTCTCCCTGCATCGATATTTAAGTTATGGAGGAAGTCGACCAAGTTGTTCAGCTGATGTTTGAGACGTTGCATAATTTCCTCCAGTGTTGCTAGCCTCTCCTCCGTCGTGGGCTTCCTACCCAAGCTCAACGCCATCACTTCCCTTTCCGCTTCTTGGTTGTTGATCCTACGCGAGTTTCTCCTTCCTTTGAGTGCTATGCTTATGTGTGCCTTCCTTCCCAATCTTCGATTGCTTCTGGACTGTGTGGCTTCCTTTCCTTCAGCTCCTTTTAACACAATAATCCATAGGTTCGTTGCACCCATGTGATACGTGCGATCTGGAAAGCATGGGCTCTTGTTGGGTTTCAACGACCAAATGATGGGAGACTCCATGAGATCTGACCTCCTCCTGAGTGTTGACTGTGTTGGATTTGACCCTGTACCTTCAAGGACGCGACTTGTCCACTTGCCTGCTCACATCCCTGTCTTATTCCAATCTCTCATGGGAGTTCCCAGCTGGTCGTGGTTTCGTTGATTTGTATGGTTCCAATGCTTGAGAGGGATCCCCTATTGGCCTCTGCATCTGCTGATGCATTCATTCCCTGGAGGATGTGGTATAGCTGATAAGTTTGAAGCTTTCCTAGGATGAGTTGGATTTTCTCCAAAATGTGTTGGAGTTTTGCATTTTGGGCTTTGTTGCAGAGAATTAAGGCTTGGATTATTAGTCGTGAATCCCCTATTATCACCAGATCCTGGACGTTGTGTATAATAGCTTGGTTTAGCCCTTTCCATAGAGCTAGTGCTTCTTCTTTGTTTTTGGTTTCTATGCCAAGTCCCCAGGAAAAACTGAATTCTAGGAGTCCGTTGGGGCCTACCAGTATTCCTCCTCCACCTACCACTCTTGGGTTCCCTTTGGAGGCCTCGTCAAAGAATAGGATATACTTATTTTCCTTTCTTTTCCATTCTTAGAACTCTTGCTCCTCCATCATGATTTCCCATTCTTGCTGGTGTGAATTATGATGTGTTTGTTGTTGTTGATCTCGGAGATTAAGATGTTCAATACAGAGTTTCTCTTCCATTTATAACAGCCTTGAGTTCGTTTCTTTACAGAAGTAGGGGGTGCTCTCGCCAAAATGGGTCTTTATCTTTGTGGCTACCTGAGCATGGTTGCTTTTGGCTTCCCTAAATAACTTGTTATTTCATTCGAGCCAGATCTTCCAAAGAATAAATTTTGGGAGAGTTCTCCAAAGGGTGGAGAGTTGACCCTTTTTTGTTGTCTGAAAAGGGCAGAGGGAATTCCAATTCGGGAGTAGTGCGATGACTTCTTGAGGTAAAACAAGAGTCCATGGATGCAGTCCAAGGGTTAAGTTCCATACTTCCTTGGAGTAAGTGCAACTTAAGAGTAGGTGGTCTGTAGTCTCCTCTTCTTGACAGCAGAGAGAGCATCTCGAGGGGCCTTCCCAACCTCTTTTTCTTATATATTCACCAGTGAGGATACCTCTGTGTGTCGTGATCCAGACATACATATCTATCTTTGGAATTGACTTGGAGGACCAGATGGCTTTCCAAATCGTCGGATCTGAGGGGATGTGAGGGACTGTTGCTATGTATTGGTATCTTGTTGTTGTAGTGTAAGGTCCAGAGAGTGGTTCCCATCCTCTCTTGTATTTTTTCCTTTTCTTTAAGGGGCATTTCCCTTGCAACCAGTAATTCAACATGTTCCATTCCTATTCTAACTCTGGGGGTATATTGGCATTTTCCCAACTTAGCTAGGAATGGCTCTCATCATTTTCCCAATGTGATATGTCCCATGTACTATGTAAAGTCTGGAGTCTCATCCACTCTTTAAGTCGGTCAAGACCCTGCTTCGAGTCTAGTGGTGGATGTCCCATGATTGAGTCTTCCCAAACCTTGATTTCTTTACCATTACCTGGTATCCAAGTGAGATGAGGTTTAAAGTGTCTACGAGTCTTCTGGCACAGAGAGAAAATTGGGGATCCTTTCTCCACCTTTGCTGGATGGTCAAGGCATTTTTTCCTTGGGCCTCGAAAGTACTTCTTCCATAATGCTCTTTTACTCCAGGAGGAATTTCCGGTGATTGTGCGCCATAAAATTTTGAGTATGGAGGTTTTTTAATTGGAGGCCCCCTTCTAGGTAGGGCTTGGTTATTTTTTCCCAGCTTATAAGGTGCAATTTCCTCCCTGTCTGCTTCCCTCCCTCCCAGAGGAACCTTCTAAACAACGCCTCAATTTTCTGGATTGTAGACATCAGGGCCAAAAGTAAGGAGCTTTGGTAAATCGGGATGCTTTCTAGCACTGCTTTGATGAGGACCACTTTTCATGCGAGGGTTAACCAATTTGCTCCTCTGAAGTTTATTCTTTTTTTGAGTTTTTCTATCAGTTGGTCCCAATGCGAGGCCTTTGGATTAGATTTGAAAATAGGGACTCCCAGGTATTTAAACGCATCCCAGGTGTTGTAGCCTTCCATTCCCAATACTCTTTAGATATCTAGCATCTCCCTTGGAGTTATGTTCCATCCAAAGATCTTACTTTTAGTCAGGCTTATCACACTTCCTGAGACTTTTGTGTAGGTGTCTAAATCCTTTTTGAATTTCTTTGTTGTAGGCATAGTTGCTCCTCCCATTAGCAGCGTGTCATCTGCAAATTGAGCGTGGTTGATGTCTTTTACCCCAGGGGAAATTCTCATGCCGAGAAGGTTGTTATGCATTTGGCCGTGATCCAATTGGAAGCTGAGTACGGAGGCTTGGATAGCATAAAGGAGCGAGGAGAGGGGGGAGCCTTTCCAAAGACCTCTGGAATCTTGAAAGAACTTAGTGGCCCGACCATTCATTAGAGGGGATATCTAGGGGGAACCGATACAATCTTTAATCCAATTTATGAAGGAGGGGGCGAAACCAAAATTTTCCATGACCTTGAACATAAAATTATGTCTGACTCTATCAAACACATTTGCTAGATTGAGATTGATTATCATACCTTTGTATTTTCTGCAAACGCTTGAATGTAGGGCCTCTTGAACGAGGATGATGTTATCCACTATATACCTTCCTTTTACAAATCCTCCTTGATTTTACGGGATAATTGCTGGGAAAATATTTTTAATTCTGTTAGCTATTATTTTGGTGAGAATTTTGTAACTTGTGTTGCAAAGAGAAATTGGACGAAACCTTTCAAAGTTGCCTGCTCCTTTTTCTTTGGGAATGAGAGCAAGAAAATATGAATATGTTCCTCCTCCTATCTTGGTGCAAGTCTGAGACTTCCTGATCAACTTTGTGAGGTCTGATTTTATTATATCCTAGTTGTTTTGGTAAAATCTGGTTGTGAATCCATCCAGACCTGGGGCTTTGTCTGGGTTCATTTGATCAAGTGCCTCTTTTATTTCTTATTGGTCGACTACCTTGGTTAGCTTGATGTTGACATCTTCATGAATGAGGGTCAAAACTAAAGAGGGTGGGTAGACTTTGGGATCTATAGCAGATCTTTGAGTTTCTGTATAAAGAGTTTCGAAGGCTTCTGCCACAGGTTCTTTTATGCCTTCAAAATCTGTTATTGTCTGATTTTGGACCTAAATTTCTGTGACATCCTTGAACTACTTTCGAACTTCATCTTGTTTACGAAAGAAGCCAATATTTTTATCCCCTGCTTCCAACCAGAGGCTCCTGGATTTTTGTTGCCAATACTTTTCTTCTTCTCTACAAGTTTGATGCCAATTCCTTTGGAGTTGATCTTCTTGATGCAAAGTTTCTTGGGTGATTTCTTGATTTTCCATATCCATCTGGTGTTTTTCAATCTATTTTTCGGCTTCTTGGGGAGATAAAGTAGGGTTTGGGAGGGTTTTTTTCTAGGACTTTAGCTCTACCTTTAATCTTCTAAGTTTTTCTTCCCAAACAAAAAAGGCAAAGCCTCTTACTGATTCATTCCATATTTTGGTAACCAGATCCTGGAAGCTTTCATCTTGGAGCCAGGCTGGGCTAAATCTGAAAGGGATTGGCCCTAAGTTCTTGTCATGTGAAATATCCAACATGATTGGTTTGTGGTCTAACACACTATGAGGGAGGATGGGGTGAGGCCCGGAAGCATAAACGTGTTGTGAACTAAGAACCTGTCTAGTCTAGCAGCAATGTGCCTCAATCCTACCCTCTTATTAGACCACATGTAATTCCATTTAGTAGGTTTGACATCTTCTAGCTCTCAATCTGACATGATATCTTCTACCCATTCCCTTGCTGGGTCTCGCACATTGGAGCCACCTTTTTTCTCGGTTTCTGCTAGTGTCACATTAAGGTCCACCCCAATAATGATATTTTCCATCTCATTTAGTAGCAGGTATTCTATTAGAGTATCCCAACAAAATCTTTTTTCCTCCAAGAGGACAGGCACATAAAGATTGAAAAGACTTACCTGTCGGTCTGTTTATTTGTGAAGAAGGCTAGTATAGATCCAATGCTTGCATGTTTCATATTGAATGAGGTCATACTTCATAGGGTTCCAAAGAGTGCCTATACCTCCTGAGGCTCTTCTTGCGCTTACTTCTATTCCTTTGCTTGTTTTCCAAACTACATTTCTTGTGTTGAGGAAGTCTTGTTCTTCCATATTGGTTTCCTAGATAAGAAGGATCTCATATTTTGAAGTTTTGATGATATCTTTAAGCACCTCTTCCTTTATTCTACTTCTGAAACCCCTGCAATTCTAGGAAGTTAGTCTCATGATTTACCTTGGGGGGGGGTGTGGGCTCCTTGAGGGGCCCTGGAGTGCTTCCTTGTCTGCCTAACATTGATCAGATGTCTGATTGTTGGTTGTGATCCACTCAATACGTCTTTATATGTCTCCTTTTCTCTTTCTTCTTTCTTGGATTTCCTGCCTCTGCCTGTTTTTATTGGGGTGATAATGGTGTCACTTGCTCCCTCGTTATCACTGTCTGAGGAGACTTCGCCTTCCTCCACTTTTGGTTCTATGTTCTTTCCCCCCGCGGTTTTTCCTTTCTCTTTCTCCCTTTCTGGCATCAACTCCTCTCTGGCTTCTGGTGTTGACTTCTCTTGCTCCGCTTCAGCTATTGGTAATTCCTGAGAGGCTTCACCTATTGTTTTCACTGTTCTTGGATCTACCCCCCTAAACATGTTCGTTGTTGCTATCTCTTACTGGTTTCCTTGCTCCTTGGACTGTGCAGGGTTTGTCTTTTCATTCCTTGGGCCTTTTTCCTTCAATAAAGTTGTTCCTCTTCTGGGCTGTTGCCATCCTTCTCTGTTGTCTTTCTCCTTGTTTGGGTCGTTAGGTTAGTTTCGCTGAAAGTGGCCATATTCGTGACAACCCCTACATTTGAACGGAAGTTGTTCATAATCAAGCTTCTGGTAATGCTGCCAGTCTCCAACCTTTAACTTGATTGCCTCTGGGAGACCAAATCCACTTCCACGCATATGCGCACATAGGAGTATTGGTCCTTGGGGTCTACCCTGTTAATATATTGATCGAGCCCATTTCCGATTGCCTAGAGTGAAGTGGCATTCCAACAATGGATTGGGATATTTGGTAGTATTACCCAAACCGAGACATCCTTGGGCACTTCCACCGTTGGATAAAAGCTTGACGTCCAACGGTTTAGGTAGATCCCTTGAGTTCCCATGAAATAAGGTTTGTTTATGAAGATGAGATCTCGATCTTCTTGCGAGATGAATTCAAAGATAAAGAAACCTATTCCCATCGCATAACAAGTTACACTATTTTGGATCAGTGGGTGCCAATTTCTTTGGATCCAGTTGTCTTTAGACCTAGTTGAAGGCCAGAGCCCCATAAACTATCCTACCAATCCACGATTCGACAGGGAGACTGCTACATGCATAGTGTGGTCAGGGGGGAGATCAATCTCTGGGATCGATACGAGCTTCTTAACGAATCTTGGGGGAGCGGTTGGGGGGAGCTTCTTGCCTTGGGCGGCCATAAGCTTGCGGAAGGAGTCAGTTGTGGAAGGAGGGGGCGGTGGCACCCCTCCTCCGAGGCGGCCATGGCTGCAGCAGAAGCACTCAGAATTTTAACCCTAGGCGACCTCAGGGCACCTTTTTCCCCGATCCTCTACACATTAGTTAAGTTACTTATGTTATGAGCCTCTTCTACCATATTTTCTTTAGAATTAGGGTTATGAGATGTCAACACTCTCCTTTTTATTGTATGTTTTAGTAATCTTAATCTCTCTTGTGGATGTAACTAAACATGTATCATATTGAATAGGATATCATTAAGTGATTTTCCACATGCCAAACTTAACTAAAGGGTATTTCTCAAGATGCAATACATGTAAAAGGTTGTGGAAAATGAGTTTCAACATATGTCGATTGGTAGGTATAGTAGGAAGTAAGTTTTAAAATTCCTCAACAACATTTATTAATGGATTCATCCCATAATATTTATAAATAAAGCAGGGTAAACTTACTTTCTTATGAAAGTTGGTTTTAGATATGAACATATTAATTCTTCAAACATTGTATAAGGTCGTGGGAGACAACATCATAAAATTATAATTTTTTATATATATGTGAAGATATAGAGGTCATTAATTATTATAATATAAATTATTTCCATCATTTAGTATGCAAGGAATATGAGAGACTTAAAAAATATAAATAGTTTTCATCATTGTCTCTATATTTTTTGGTTTTTACCACTTGGTATTGGCCTTGTAAATATAAAGGAGAGATTGTCTAAGAGTGGTTGAAACTCCTTTGCGATGAGTTGATTTCTTTATTAATAGAGAGCTACTTAATGATTTAGTTTCAATCGTGTGTTTTCACAGTGGGAGAGACATTTTCAAACAACAATTTTGACCCCACAACTTCTAGCTCAAGATTACACGACAAACACCTTTTTTTTTTTGTCATCCCTGCCACTTCGTAAATGATGGATCCCTCTCCCAAAGCGAGGGATCGAGGGACATACACAAGGTTTGGAATGACAAATAGGGAACATTTCCAGGTTATAAAAATCTTAATCTCTTGAATCTATTATTACATAGCCAATCTCAACTGACTTAGGCTCTTATAGAATGGATAGATACAAACAAGAGATGGGTTTCAATGCAGCTAAGGCAAGTCCTTTTAAGAAAATTTCTTGTTGTAGATATATTGGTGTGTCAATTAACTTCCTTGTGTGATGCAACCTAGTTGTCAACAAGTTTGATTCCAATTCAGACATTAGTGTTAGTGCAAAGAACTACAAGTTGTCCAAAGTAAATATGTGAGAATTGTGATTAGATCTCATGTTGATCGATATCTGGCGGGTTTTTAATTTCATGAATAATGGGATGGTTTTTATATCTCCTAACCTTCCACCTATCCCCGAAATATGCCAAAATGCTAACATTTCCTAGGGCAAGTCTTCAAGATAGTGAAATTACCTTAGTGGCCTTCAATTGATTTATGTGACAAAGTCTTTACAATTGACCACAGTCTTTGTGAAGCTTGATCTCTCCTATAAAAATTTGGAGGTAATTGTTTCAGTTAAAGTCAATGTATAATATTTCTATGAAGAAAAGCAATGAATGAATTTATTGGGGGGGGGCATTGTAGTACTTGTCGGAATGCATGACTAGCCGAGTGATTTTGAAAATTTTAAATTCCAATTCAAACCCATCAAATTTCTTCTCGATTCCTTCAGTTAGCACGTGAAGATTAAAATATTAAATGTCTCCAACAACACGTTTGTGACCTTCCCTAATAGCATACAAAATTCCAGGAAGGTTTATAACTTTTATTGAATTTCTTTATGATTTTTGGGTTATGGATAAATAGGTTTATACAACTATATAGTAGAAATTTAACGTGTTGGAAGAGACGAGTGCGACTACTAAACACGGTGGGATTCAAATTTAAGAGTTTAAGAAAACTATCACTACATTTAACAAGATAGCTTATTTATTACCATCCATCTCTATATGCATTTATCTCTACCTAGATCTATGTGCCTAGTTCTCTACCTAGATGTGGGGGGAGCCTAACAGTAACAATACCTTTTATTAGCCTTTATCGTTTTAATTTATTTCTCTATAGAAGAGTGAGAGGGAGAAAAACAAGCCCATACAAAGTTGTGTCTGATAATTTGCAAAAGATTCTACTACCATACCATGAAATCCACGCTCGGGGGATTTGTAGAAATTTTAATAACAAAGCACTTGGATGGAGATTATCAAATTTTTTCTATTCTACGTTTCATTGTATGTTTGGGTATTTTTGACATTTCACTAAATGCAAGTACAAGAATTATCTATGATGGAAAATCTTTGTTTATCAATGAACTTGCCTACTATGAACGCTAGAGGTTTGTAATGTATTGTTTTTTTTCGTCATCATATCTTTATTATTTTTATTTGTACACTTAAATTTGATTTTGTATTATTAGACATATGTGGCCAGATCTGGATGGGGGGATATATTTTAATGAAAAGTATGTGTTTTGGAATGGGCACCTACATGAGAAATTCCACGTAAGAAACAATTTCATACTTCAAATATATTATAATGTTTGTATAGTATTTTAATTTTAAATTGTTAGATGATTAAGTTTATAATTTTATTACAATGTAATTATGAGGGAAGATTTGATTAGTGAGGTTTTTTAAGATTGTACAACAAGCTAATCTTTGTATTCATTTT
>JZKD02S1661955.1:68777-80880 GCA_000966675.3 Picea glauca
ATTTTCTCAACAATGCGTTGATCAGTGATGGTTTCACCAGTCAGTCTGATCTGGTTTACGATGCCCATGACTCTGGTCATGAACTGATCCACATTTTCGGACTCTGTCATCCTTAAAGTCTCGAATTGAGTCTTCAAGGTTTGCAGTTTAATTGTTTTGACCCTATCATTTCCTTGGTAGGAAGATTTAAGGATGTCCCATGCCTGTTTTGAAGTACCAGTGCCTGTGATTTTTTAAAAAATCGAGTCATCCATAGAATTTTGAATCCAGAATTTAGATTTGTTTTCTCTGTTTTGCTAAGTGGTCTGAGCAATTTTCTGTTGATTAATCATGGCAGACATGTCTGTTGGGTCTGGTTCCACATATCCAAGATCCACTAGATCCCAACACTCTTGTGCTTGCAAGAAGGATCTCATCCGAAGAGACTAGAACTCATAGTTCTTTCCAAGAAGAATCGAACCTTGAGTTGGTCCTAAATTGCTAGACGTCGCCATATTTTAAAAAAAATAAACAAAAAACAAAAAGAAAAATTCTTGTTTACCTATCTCCCGCACGTGAAACCAGGCCTGTTGCTTTCTTGCAGTGATTTCAGAACTCCATTAGATGAGATCTTTGAACTCTCCAACTTTCGATTGCTGAAGTGTCGAAGAGGGCTTAACGGCTTGAGTTTGGCCTTAATCACCGTGCAATGTGACCACGTGCCTTGATGTTAAAGCTCTACGGGATTTTCCAGTTCTTTGTCTTTTAATTTGACGAAATGCGAAATATGCTAGAAAGGCCCTTCTCGAAATCCTTTTCGGGATTTCGGATTTCGGGACTTCGCGATGCGAAGTGGCCCGGTCCTCTGTCTGCAAGATCCCCAATATGCCGAAACACCGATCAACGGTCCATATCTTCCTGTGATATGACGGTCCAGATCCCTTCGGGATTTCACGATTCATTATTTCGCGAGTTTAGAACTCTTGTCCAATAATTTTTGAAACCGTGAACTCCGAAATGCCGATTTGCCGAAGTGGCGTTAACTTCAGTTAGCCCCTTGGGCTATACCTCTGGTCCACATGACCTCTCCTAATATGACCGCAGTCCCTTTCGGGGTTTCGCGACTCAAACGTGTGACCTCTTGGTCTCTCGACTCCTGAAAAGCTGGTTCCCGAAATGTCGATGGCCTTCGCTTGCGGGACTTCAAATGTCGAAATGTCGAAATGTTCATGTTGGACAATCAACGGTCTAGATCCATTGATGATATGACGGTCTAGATCCTATCAGGATTTCGCGAATTGGTATTTCGTGACTCGTGATTCTTCATCACACTACCCTTCCAAAACGCGAAGTCCGAATTGTCAATTTGCCGAAATCGCTTTTTCGAAAAATTTCCCGAGATCGTGGATTGTTGCCATGTGTCTCCTCCAGATGGACGGTCCTCCTGCGTTTCGGGATTTCGTGATTTGCAATGTCGAGATTTCACGTATCGGGGTTTTGGAGAGAAGTCTCCTTCGCTCGTCCAACTCACGATCCCCGATTTTGCGATTGGATCAGATCGACGGCTCACGATCTATCTCAATCCAACGGTCCAGAATAACTCATGATTTCACAATTCACAAATTCTCACGGCAGTATTCTAACCTTTACACCTTGCGAGTCAGCGAAATGCCGAGATCTTGCCACGTGTCTCTTGATGGACGGTCTAGATGATTTCGGGATTTTGTGACTTCACAAGTCGAAATTTCTCCTGTGCACTCCAGAGAACTAAACCTCGTGCACTTTCTCGCTAATCCAATGGTTGTTGGTCCTCTGCAAAAGATATAACGACTAAAATTCCTTCGCCTTTTCCGCGCTCTCCTCGTCCCTTCTGAACTAGATTTCCGCTTCGGATTTGTTCGTAGGATAAATCTTACGGCCGCAACGATTGTTCTTTGAACCCAAGACACGTTCTTTACTGCCCTTGCAATGGTTTTCTTGTGAGGAAGAAAAAATTCGTGAATATTTCAAAGATTTGAAAGAATTTCACGAGTTCTTTGTTCTCTGCTGCAATCTTTGACAGATTTGATCGATTTCCAAGATCCTTTAAACGCTTTTTCTTTCTGCAACTATCTTTCACGAATTTGACCAAATTCTTTGAATTCTTCAAGAGTTCCTGCCTCTTGCAGCTCTTCTTCATGAATCTTTGATGATTCTTTGAAAATTAAACAAGAATCTTTACTATTTCTTCCTTCTCAATCTCTGCTTCCTTCTCGTGTTTCTGCTCCTTGAAACTTTCAAGCGTAGTACGCTCTGCGACCTCGCGTGAGCTTCTTACGCTGATCTTTTGAGAGTATGAGCGGACAACTTCCTCGTGGAAGTTTCCTGCGAGGATATTTTAAGAGTATGACAGACAACTCTCCAAGCCTTGTGAAAAGTCTGTGTCGGATTCTCTCAAGATTCGTGAAGCTCTACACTATTTGAGGATCGTGTTGCTCTCCAGCGTGTGTGAAGAGGCTTAACACTGTAGCTCTGATACCATGATAAATTGTGAAGCAATAAATGCAGAGAGAAAGAATAGAACATAAAATAATATATTAGAATATAAGAAGAAGAGTACAAAATGAGTACATGAAGAAGTTCTAAAGTAGTAGGTCATATGCAAAGGAAAATAGTTGAGCTAAATAGGCTCAAGCAAAACAAGAATAGAAAGTACAGCTGGTCAGGACAACTGGCAGTGTACAGTCATCCTATTGAGGTTACATTATATTTAACAGACTCGGCCTTGACTTTATGGAGAGTCCTTACTAAAGAAGTTATTTGGCATAAAATTTTAAAGGAGAAATATTTTCCTCATAGCATAGTTTTGAACTAGTTTAGATCCGAGTCCTTTACTCCTTGGTTGGCCTCAAAAATTTGGACTAGCCTCCTTAAATCTATGCATGTGATTACCAATTGGATTAGTTGGAAGCCCGGTTCGGGACAACATATGAGTTTGGGCAGAGATAGTATTATGGGCTTGGGTTCCTCTTCATTCATCTCACCCCAACTTATAAATGCTCTCAGACAGAAGCAAATTTGGGTGTTGGCTCAGCCGTGGTCAACTCGCGACGGAGATTCTTTACAAGATACTTGGATAAACAATAATGCGCTGGAGCTTACAGGGAATTTAGCTTTGGAATGGGAGAGGTATACCCGATCTTTAAAGGCAGCAGGGGTGTATTTATCTGGAAATGAGGATGAAATTATCTGGATAGGAGGCGACGCATCGGGCGTTCTCTCGGCAAAGAATGTTTACTTGGCATTATTATATATACAAAAATTGCAGGTGATAAAAGGGTGGTGCATGCACTTGTGGAGGTGGAACATACAGGAAATAGTAAAACTCTTCATCTACCTTACTGTAAGTAATAAAATCTTGATGTGGAATATTCTTCAACGCAGAGGTTGGAATGGACCGGGTAGATTCTCATTGTTTAAGTTGGCATGTGAAGACACTACTCATATTTTCATAAACTTCCCATTCACCAAAGAAGCCTGGAGGGAAATAAAAAGTATCAAGAACTTCACTCAAATCTGGGGAGGAATTGATTTAAGTGACTGTCTGACAAATTGGACAATAGATAAAGGGACATATCCTAGTATTGCGTCATATATGTGTTGGTATACTTGGATTGAAAGAAATGAAGTCTTCTTTGAACGAAGGGAACCATCATCCACAACGGTGGTAATAAATACCCTAGGCACCATACTAATTTCGTCAAATATCTTGACGATTGCCCCCGTTCGAGTTGTTTGGATAGAAGGCACCCTGGAATTTCCAGTGGCTTATTTCGATGGAGCGGCCGAGTCTAATCGGAGGTGTAGCGGTGCAGGAGGTTTCATTAAGGAGTCGTCAACTACAAGTTACAAGTGGCATCTAAACTGTGGAGAGGGACCAAATACAAAAGAAAAGTTGATGGGCTTGTGGGCTACTTTATTCATTGCGAATACCTAGCCATCACAAAGTTGCAGATTCTCGGAGACTCCAAAGTCATCATAAAATGGATAAATAAAAAGGGCAATCTTCACGTTAGTTCATTGGAAGGATGGAAACAAAGAATCTGTCAGTTGAAGGAAGATTTTATATCCACAAGTTTTTCTCATATCTATCGAGAATATAACAAGATAGAGGATGCACAATTAAAAAAAGGACTCATAGAATTAGAAGGATATATAGTGCTTCATAAATGGCCTGGGGAGGGGGAAGGATCTCCAACTATCATCAACATTTACTAGAGGAGGTCACTTCAGTTTCCTTAGCTATGATAGCTTTTTCCTCTGTACATCCATATAGTATTTAGAGTACTTTTGTATATTTATAGATCCATTTTTCAGTGACTGGGATGTCACTTAAAAGGTTTTGTGTTTTGGGGATTTTGAAACCTGTTTCTCTTTTGGACCCTTTCGGTCAGATCAGAGTATCTTTTATCTAGCCTATAGAAAGTATGAAGGAGTCTGTATATTATTTTTCTTCATAGGAACTGTCTTCCACAATTTTGACAGTCATGATTTATGTGCTATACTATATTATAGTAGCTCTATTGTTGATGTAAAATTATATTATAATATAATGTGTTAATTTTTTTCTGAAAAAAAGTGGCAACCGTGGTATTTAGATAAATATAGATGGTTTCTTTTCTTGGGGGGATTACTGATAGTAAGGATGAGGTGGATTTTGTGGTTGCCATCCTCCCCTCTGAACCCGCTGCCATGAAATCAAACAAATAATTCAATACAGATGTGAGTTGGGATGCATCCAGGCGGTTGGATAGGGTTAGGTATAGGTTTGCGTGATCTTTTTCAGTAGTACAGATCATTGAACAGAGGGAAATGGGGGCGGTACAAATCGTTCAACTGAGGGCATCTGGGGATTTCGAGCAAATCCGGGGAAATAGTGACCAAGAATACAAGGAGACTTTCTTATTTCGCACTAGTTGGCATAGTAGCTCTATCCTTTGGTAGAACATGTAAATGATTAATAGAGAGGAACTACACTTAGATATAATGGAGATTAGTTGCGGTGATTAGTTTCCAACCGTTTCTAAACTGTATGTCATCATATATATGTTGTAATTCTAATTGATTAATTGAACAAAGCTTGGTTTTGCTTCTTTGGCCTCCAGGTGTTGTGAGTCGTTTTTACATTCTCTCTATTTCTTAATTTGGTATCAGAGCCGAAGGAGAGATCGCGGATGAAGGAGAGATTGCATCCCTACTAGATGTATTCGAGGTGGATTCGAGCCCGGTCTCCACGTGATCGCTGTTGAGGTAGAACCCATCCTACTTGTGCTTGGTCTATGTGAGGATTGCTAAGGTGGATTCGTTGTTGAGGAGGAAGTTTACCAAACCCCGAATTTGAGCGTCGAGAGGACACATATCAAATCCCTGGGGGTTTCGTGGAGGACATATATCTAAACTGGGAGTTAGGGGTTTCCAGGGTACTCGGGGACTAGCACCTGGACTTGAGATGTTTCACCTGCACTTACAGAGCCTCCAAACCTTTCCCAAGTAATGACACTTTGAAGAAAGTGAGGATTCAAACTTAGATGAGCTACAGTTCTCATCTACATCAAGACTGTCGGGAAGAATTTTCACAAGAGAAACCACCACACTCTTGGCTTCTCCACTTAACGATCATGTATCATCATGGCGTCGATTGGGCACTACCATTACCTTCATGAGAGTCATATAAAATGATTGCATTACATATGAAACCTTATTCATAGTCTCAAGGTCAAGGAGATTAGGTGACTTGATGACCTCTAGGATATTGTGAGCAGCGAGTCAGCCGTCGAGATTGCGAGGAGAGAGGCTGAGTGAAAGAATTGTTGCATGGAGGATTGTATGATCACTCATATCGTGCCTGCGTAGAGAGGCTGTGCGACCTACTGTAATACCCTGTTTCCCCCAGTCTGTAAAAATAACTATATTGGCTAAGAACTATGGAAAACTCAAAGACGTGAATGTTTGATTTGATGGACCTTTGTATAAAAGGTCTATGAATGTAAATTATTTTATGAAAATGTGTTGCATGACTGCTGGGAGGGGGATGTGCTAAAAGATACCACGATGGCTAATGAGAGGTGGTGGAAGGGACCTAGAATGGTTGCGTTAACTTCCACCGAGCCAGTACTGTACTAGTTTTTACTTGCTCAAAGACCAAAGCAACTCTCTGACCCTAGAATGGATTTTTCGTCAGATTGGTAGGTGGGGACTCTCCTCAAGAGTTAATGAAGGGATGGGGGTGAACTGCCCATCCGTAAAATCTCCCAGACCTGACCACAGATGGGAAAATTCGTGCCACACGCAATCTTGCAGAGAAAAGGCAAGAGAGGAGGTGTGGTAAAGGGTAGAGGGAGAGCGCGCGCGACAAGGATCGCGAAAGAGAACTGGAGAAAATCTGGAAACACAGGGAGTTCTGAACATATGAGAAGGAGAGTAACCTTCATCCTGGATTATTTTTCTGTATCATGAGAAGGAGAGTAACCTTCGTCCTTGACTTTCCTTGAGCTGGAAGTAGGAGACTAAATCTCAAAGCATCGTGGTCTAACTCGGAGGTGGCTAGTGGTAAATCCGTTTGGAGCCACTGAGCCTACGGTTGGGTGGAAACGAGCACCCCTTTCAGCAGTTGCATCATGCCTGGTGGAATTGATAAGTGTTTTATGCCTTGTATTTTGAATTGAATATCATGAATACATTCTCATGTTTATATGCCCATAATGATTTTTGTGTGAAATGATTGTGTGATGTTTTAGACTGGAAATAATGGATGCATGTGTATACTTACATTCCATAGTTGGTTTCTATACAAATGATTAAGTCTGGGGCATGATTTCGCTCCACCGAGAATCATCTTGTTTTCTTGATTCTCGTAATATTCTAGGAAGGCTTCTCGAGAGTACTCTTCCTCGGGAATTACCCCATAAACCTTGGAACTGTACCAAACCTTTACCCAGAGACTCAACTAAGATCAGGGACAATTTCCCAAGAACCATCTGAAGGTTCATGAGATCCGGGTCTAGAAACCTTATGCAAGAAAGAGTAGCTCTCTAAGGTCTCAGAGTCATGGGAGTTTGAAGCTCCGAGAGGTTGAATTTCATGATTCAAGCTCAGAAAAGATAGCAAGTCCGATTATCGAAAGAGAATACCCCATCGTTTGGCAGAAGAATGGTCAGAATCCTTTCAGAAATACCCCAGATCTGTCAACACCAATCGATCTAGAGGAGGAACGTAGGCGTTAACACCTTGACCCTTTCAGCCTTCGCCAATAGAAATGGGATCCAGGACCATAGATCCAAGGATCTGTTGGAGCTCTATTGACCGTTGATCTTAACCTTTGCATAGGCGGGATAGTGGATTCGAAAACGTCCTGAAAGTCCCGAAGTATTCAGAACCGTCCATTGACACAGGATGCATGGTATTCGGGTAGTATTTCGCTGACTCACAACTTGGAGTGATCAAGGGTAGGACTGCACAAACTCATGATTCAAAAAATCGCGACAAGATCATGGTCGTTGGATCCAAGCCACCGGAGAACCGTTGGATCAGATCCTCTGCGTGGTATCATGTATCGGGGGTTCAAAGGTTGAAAGAACTTCCTTTCGACTGCAGAAGTCGTGAAGTGATGGGCACCGAGGGATCGTGTGAACACGTGGCACATCCATTAGGTGGGGACCACGTTGTTGACAGGTGGCATAACAATAAGTGCCTAGAGAAAGGTGGGAGCAGGTGACGGGTGGTGGACACATGTTGCCTGGGAAATATTCAACCCATTGTTGAATTATCATGGCTTGGGGTTTCGTAGGATGAAGAAGTTGCATCTTGATCGCTAAGGTCGCGAAACGCCGAGAGCCAAGGTCTCGTGCGATGGGCGGCATTGACACAACTCATAAGCAGAGTACAGCGAAGGAGACAAGTGGCGTGTACGCGTCTCTTGGAAAAGTCCACATAACATTGACCTCTCGTGTCTAGAGGATTCGCAAAGGAGGAGCATGAGGGCTCAACACTTCAACTAGAGAAGTTGCGAGTTGCGAGTAGTGCTAGTGTTTAGCCTAGCCTATGGTTATATGTAGCAGGAGCTAGTGAGGAAGGAGCCATACTCGTATTGCATCTCGGGTATCGTCGTTTGGAGAAAAAGGAGTCGAGAGCCTTGACTCTCCAACTCGCGAGTTACGAGAGGCGCTTGCGCTAATTCCAGGTTGTGGCCGCTTGGAGGAGGATAAGGGAAGGGAGATGGTCTATGCTAGGCCCCATAGAAATTCATGGATTCTTTCCCTCGAAGAAAAAGACGAAAAATCTAAGTTGTCGTAGTAGGTGTGTGAAAAATTGGTATCAGAGCATGGTTATAACACTTGGCCTGCTTGGGCTCATGAACGAGTTGCGCAGAAACTCCATTTGAAGTACTCTTAAAAGGAGTAATCCTCTATCTTAACCCCCTTTATCAAAAGTCGAAGTTAAGAATGAAAATTCCTATTATGTGTATGCTTTTAAAAAATATGAATTATGCGTTGGTTATGAATGAATATAAATATTGACTAACAACAAGTGTTTTTCCTACACACAAGCGGACGATCAACCACGAGAAACTGTAGATGCATAGAATGGTGATGCACCACAAAGTGGGGATGGATCCCATAATAGAGACAAAGAGTCTGATGAAAGGAGAGCGATAGAGACCCCTCCAGATCTAGCTAAGACTGTGAGGAGCCTCATGGTCGAACGATAGAGCTGCAAGGTCAGCAACGAGAGGTTGATAAAAGAGAAAGAGAAGCAAACGGAAATTAATACAGTCTTGCTGCAGAGTTTATCCGACATACAAAGACAATTGCAACATGGACCTGACGCCGGTCATGCAAACCAACGATAGACAAATAAAAGTGGAAGTCCACTTAAGATACAGAAACGTGGTCTATTAAGTGGCCACATTGGGAAGATCACCTCGAGAAAGTTCCACCTTAGAGATAAGGGACAAGCATCGGACGATTCCTCTGGAAAGGAAACTGGCGACTCAGAGGGATCTTCTAGTAGCATAACTAGTTCTTATTTTTGAAGAAAATGGAAGAAGCGAAAGCATTCCAAAAGTTATAATCTCGAATAATTCAAAAAGGCCAAACCACCCTCTTTCGACGGTGAAATAAATAAGGGGGAGGAAGCAGAGGCTTGACTGCTTGGACTAAAGAAGTATTTCAGAGTCCATAACTTCTCAGAAAACTTGAAGGCCCGAGTAGCCACTTTCAACTTGAATGGAAAGGCTTCCATTTGGTGGGAAGACCTTAAGAATGTAAAATGGATTCACGAAGATGACCTATCTTGGGAATAGTTTGAGAAATACTTCAGGAAGAAGTATCATTTGGAAAAGTATTTCGACGAAAAGACTAAAGAATTCTATGAACTCAAGCTAGGGCAACTCACCATAGAGGAATATGTCATTAGATTCCTCGAGTTGTTGAGGTACGTACCCTATATAAAAGAAGAAAAGGAAAAGGTGTAATGATTCACCAATGGACTACCTAAGGACTATCAGAACAAGATTGAGTTTAATGAGCCAAAGACCCTAGAAGACACTATTTGAAAGGAAAGATATTTTTATGAACAACTTAGGCATCGGACAAAACCTCGCGAAGGCTGGAAGCAGAAGAATAGTTCGGGATTCCAGAAAAAGGGGTTTAAATCCCCAAGATTTAAAAACTATAAAAAGGACTCAAGGATGAGATTCCCAACCCAAAGTGTACACCAGCAAAATTTCCCCTCCCAGAGCGGAAATAAACCTTCTGGATCTACCCCAGTAAAGATTGATAACCCAAAAAGAGAACCCTTGAAATGTTGGGGTTGTGGAAAATAACATCTACTAAGGGACTGCTCGCACTGACAACAAAACAGTCGAAGAATTTACAATGTTCAGGAAGGTACCACCAACAATGATGCGGCCAGGAGTGTGCCACAAATTTATGCAGCCTTGGATAATAAACAAGATGACCACCAAGCTTCAGTGGTGGAGATGGAAGGTATGATCACCAACCATCTAGTGTCTATTCTAATTGACCCTGGTTCAAATTTGAGTTATATATCTCCTAAGGCTATTGATAAGTGTAAATTACAGCCACATAAACATGCCAAGACATGGTTGGTACAGTTAGCCACTGGCACCAAAAGAAAGGTAGCGGAGGTCATACCAGCTTGCCAATTCACTATGGGTGAATTCCCCACCCAAACAACCCTTAACATACTACCCCTAGGATCGTATGACCTGTTGATTGGTATGGACTGGCTAGCCACATATAAATCCAGACTGGACTGTCACCATAAAACCTTAGAATGTGTAAGTGAAGAAGGAAGAAGAATAACTTTTCAAGGGATCCAAAAACCTGTCTCGGTGAGACGAATATCAACCCTTCAAATGAGAAAGTATTGTAGAAAGGGATGTCCACTATATTCAATACAGGTGTTGGAATCAGTTGAAGATGACAATCCAAGCCTCGAAGACCACCCCACACTAAGAGAATATAGAGATGTATTTCTGGAAGAGGTACCGGGTCTACCTCCGAGAAGGGACATTGACTTCTCGATAGAACTTGCACCAAGAGCAGTGCCAATGTCTAGGAAACCCTACATGATGAGCATGCCTGAGCTAGTTGAGCTTAAATTACAACTAAAAGAAATGATGGACAAAGGCTATATCCGGCCCAACATGTCTCCATGGGGAGCACCAGTCCTATTTGTGAAAAGGAATGATGGTACCCTCTGACTGTGCATAGATTATAGACAACTCAATAAGGTAACCATAAAGAACAAGTACCCCTTACCCAGGATCGATGACATGTTCAATCAATTGGGAGGTGCTTCCATCTTCTCAAATATTGACTTGAGATCTAGATACCATCAAGTCTAAATCAAGGGTGAAGACATCCACAAAACTGCCTTCAGGATGAGATATGGTCACTATGAGTTTGTGGTAGTACCATTTGGATTAACCAATGCCCTTGCCACTTTTATGTGCTTGATAAACAATGTGCTCAACAAATTCCTAGAAAAATTCGTATTGGTTTTTATTGACGATATATTAATTTACTCCAAGAATAGAGAGGAACATGGGGAACATATTAGACTTGTGCTTCAAGTGCTAAGAGAGCATCATCTCTATGCCAAATTTAGCAAGTGCAACTTTTTCCAGAAGCAAATACATTACTTGGGCCATGATATCTAAATAAGGAGTAGCAGTAGACCCTGACAAGATCAGGTCTATCATGGAATGGCCTACCCCAAAGGACGTTTTAGATATCAGATCCTTTATAGGCTTAGTAGGATACTATAAGAGATTTATAAAAGGATTCTCCAAGATTGGTTTTCCAATCACTGCCCTCTAGAAGAAGGGAGCTAATTTCACGTGGACACAAGAATGTAAAGAAAGATTTCAATCCCTAAAACATTTACTGACCCACGCACCTGTGTTGAAGATCGTCGATCCCGAAGATGACTTCCTCGTGTGCATAGATGATTGCAAGGAAGGGCTCAGAGGATTCCTTATGCAAGGAGGAAGTGTAGTCTGCTATGAATCTCGAAAATTGAATGAGCACGAAGTCAACTATGTGACTCATGATCTAGAACTGGCCGCCATAGTGCACGCCTTAAAAATGTGGAGGCATTACCTCCTAGGAAGGAAATTTATACTTATGACAGACCACTATGGATTGCGATATCTGTTTGACCAACTAAATCTCAATGCCAAACAAGCTAGGTGTATGGCCCTTCTTAGTGAGTTTGATTTCGAAATCAAACATATCAAAGGAAAGGAAAATAAGGTGGTCGATTCCCTTAGCAGAAGTACGAAAACAATTCACCTGATAGTGGTGAGAACCTACGAGATGAATGTCAAGGAAAGAGTCAGGAATGCATAAGAAACAGACACATTCTTCCAGACCGTGACCTCGTACCTGGAGCAAGAAACCACAGGGATAAAGTATAAAGGCTACTAGATGATAGATAAAGGTCTGCTAACTTACAAAAACAGATTGTATATTCTAGATTGTGATGACTTGAAGAGGTTCATAATGGATGAACTACATAAAAGACCATATACTGGTCATCCAGGATACCAGAAGATGAT
>JZKD02S1661955.1:96984-117958 GCA_000966675.3 Picea glauca
CTTCTTGTCGTTGGCCATTAATCTAATTCGATGCATTCTCTTCTTGGGACACACACGCCCTCTCACTGTTACCTTCTTCTGCGTCACGTCGACCACATAGTCCAGCAAATCTGCCAATAGACAGATTATAAAATGATAAAATAAAATGAACACAAGGGAGCGTTAAAATATTCTTTCATTATTCGTTTCACTGCAAAAATTAATGCCTCAATGTGCAGAATGTGATGAAGAATTAACATACTGTCCATTTTGGAGAGCACTTTGGAGACCCTGTCGCGGCACTGTAGGCAACACATATTAGCATTCAGAACAATCACCTGAACCTGTTTGTGACAACATCAGTAAGATCAGACTTTAGCGTAATGTAGACAGTTGAGTTCATATATCTGATCAAAGGGGATTGACAGTATGCGATAAATTAGAGGGTAATTGCAGAGATGGGCTTACTCCGGGCATTGTTAAGGCTTCGGCGGACCGCAGCAGCTGAGCCGTTGGAGCTATTTCTGAACGTTGATGAGTGAAGAAGAACATTATGCAGATGCGAAAATCAGGTCCTGAGTTAACATTGTTTGTGGATGTATATAGAGCTATAGATCTGATGATGAAAATGACGATATGATCCGTGAGATGTTAATGGGCACGTTGGCATTGAAGGACGGGATTGGGAGAGGATTAGAAGTGTTATTGGTGATGTAAAAGATTCTCTTCCCTCCTGACAGGTATAATGTTTTTGAATTTAAGTAAAGGAGTAGGTTAATTAGGGAGTAAACAAATTTGTTTTTAGAAAAAAGGAAAAAAAATGGACTTAATCAGGTCTTTAAGGGTAGTTTGAGTTTTGTATAGATCTTTAAGGGTAGTTTGAGTTTTGTATAGATCAAAGTTCGATGTATTTCAGAACTTTATTTTAGAGATTTAACCCTATTTTAAACCAACCCAGATGCTCAGAAAATCGACATGAGGAGCTCACCCAAAAAATAACTTGGAAGATTACATCTCTGTTAACCCAGAAAAACCCATTTTTTTTTTATTAATAGAAATAAGAAAAAATTTACAGCATTTAGGATTATTAATTTATTTTTTATTAATATAATTTTAAGATTTTAATATATATATATATAAAATATGGTTGTTTGAAATAATTTATTGGTAGTTTAAAGGGTTATATAAAAAATATTTTAAAGTTTTTTAACATTAATTTATTTCCTAAAAGGAAAGGAAAATGAACTGTGAATCCATTAAAAAAAACAGTTAAAGGTCATAATCCAAAATCAGATGACATTGTAATATATGAGCTGTTTTTTTCAGAAGAAAATTATCATAATTATATTAAGGAAATATAATTTTTTTATATCCATTTGTAGAGATGGCTAATAGCTAAACAATCTGAGAGAAAACCATGAGGATACAATCAAAATTAGAGTCATAGAAGAGTTTCTACAGGAATTAAAATTCTCCAAAAAGCATGCATCAAAAAAGACACCAGAAATCCTTTTCCACCATAGATTAGAAAATCAAATACATTCCAATAGTGATTTAATAACTGAGAAACAAAACTCCCAAAAAAGCAGATGTAGGAACCCACTAATAGATGTTGATGATGCTATGTTGACCCTCCAAACCGCTAGACCACTTTTGTAGCTCGATTTTACCTTTAGGTGTTAGAAGTGCTTTCTTTGATTCCTCATTCGCTTCCTTTTTGAATTCGCGATAAATGTGATAAAAGTTGGTAGCCATAAACTTCTTTCTTAACAAATCGATTCTTTGTTTCCAACCTTCAAGGGAACTAACACGCAGATTAATCTTATTATTTAACCAGTTTATGATGACTTTGGAGTCCCCTGGCATCTGCATCTTTTGGATGGACAAAATATTACCATTGAAAAGAGGTGCCCATGCCCCCATAAGTTCTGCCTTCATATTAGTTCCAACACCACAATTTAAAAACCATTTATAAACTGTAGATGCTAAGATTTTTATAATGCTCCCAGCACCACAACAAAGCCCATCTGCCTGTGCTGCTCCATCAAAACAAGCCATCGAGAACTCAAGTGTTTCTTTTATCCAGGAAGAGTGTAAAGGACGAGTGAACAATTTGACCACCGATTTATGATAGTAGCCAAGAGCCTTTATGACCACCGAGTGAACTGAAGGTTCATTTCCTTCAAAGATAGCTGCATTTCTTTCTATCCAAATAAACCAGTAGATATAGGCCGCAAGACAAGGAGAAGCACTTTTATCCGATGTCCAATTAGATAAATATTCATCCAAGTCGTTTCCTCTCCAATCCCAAAGGTTCTTTTTTAAAAACCTATTTTTTCCCAGATAAGTTTAGTAAATGGACAAAAAATGAAAAGATGTGCACTGTCCTCACTATCTCTTTTGAAAAGATGGCAGCGAACCGGCCCCTTCCATCCTCTGTGTTGGAGATTATTCAACGTCAAAATCTTGTTTTTCACTGCCAACCACATAAAACGTTTTATTTTTTGTTGTATATTCCACTTCCACAGTTGGTTATGCCAACCTGTGATCGTTGGTTGATTTAGAGTAGAGTAATGCCACATATACATTCTTTGCCGATAAAGAACCTCCAGAGTCGCCCCCGATCCATAAAAGCTCATCTTCGTTTTCTGATAAAGTGATCCCTTATGCTTGAAGAGCCCGTCTATAACAATCCCATTAGGCCACCAGGTTACCTGTAAGATCCAAGTCTGAGTTGTTGCTCCATGTCGATAATAAAGAATCATGTTCGTGGTTTTTCCACACCTGTTCCAATACCGAGAAATGATTATGTCTGAGGGCATTGAGAAGCGGAAGAGATAGGAAAGATGAGATGCACAGGCCCATAATTCTATCCCTTCCAAGGGACACATAATGACCCGTGCCAGGATTTCAGCTTATCCAATTAGTAATCAAATGGATCAATTTTAAAAGGTTGTTCCATAACTTGGAAGCAGATGGTTGATGAAAAGATATTGATCTGAGCCAATTATTGACTGTGATGTAGGGAAAATACTTTCCCTTAATCACTTTGTGCCAAATTCCATCTTTGGTTAGAACACGTCACATAGTCGAAGCTACCAACGCTTTGCTAAAGAAAAATATATTACGAATACCCCAGCCTCCAAAATGCTTTGGCCGAGCTAGTGTCTCCTAGCCACAGAGATGATAATGTTTTGATTCACCACTCCTGTTCCTCAAAAAGTTGAAGAGTAATTTCATTAACTTATGTAGAATGGAAAGCGAAATTGATGCAAGGGATAACCAATAGACGAGTTGACTATCCAATACAACTTTACATAAAATATACCTCCCCCCCCAGAGACAACCACCTATAGCTCCAATGTTTTATTCTCTTTTCAAATTTTTTTAAAAGCCACATCGAGTCCTCAGTTTACTGTAAACTGACCTTTAAGAAATAACCCAGATATTTGAATCCCACAGTTAAGTCAGAGAAGTTATAAGGAAGGATCTGCTTGAAAAACTGAATTTTTGGTTCCAGAAGTCCAGCATAGTGAATAGTCAATTTTAATTGATTTATCATTAAGCCAGAAGCGGAGCAAAACAAATGAACAAGTCTCTCGATTTCCTTCCATTCCTACACTGAAGCATTTGTTAGTATTAGAATATCATCTACAAATAAAATATGTAGAATCTTTGTGATTCTGGAAAATTTTATGCCTTTTATGGTTCCTTCTTGCTAGCTTGTTTTTAATAACAAACTCAAGCTTTCCATCACCAGAATAAAGAGAAGTGGTGACAAAGGGAACCCCTGACGCAAACCTCTACCACTTCTAAAAAATTTGGTTGCCTCCCCACTGACTAATACTGCAAAGGATGCAACATTCACACAAGCCATAATCTAATTAGTCATTTGCGTTCCAAAACCGATTTGAAGTAAAACCATTCTGAGAAAGTCCCAACTAATGCAATCGTATGCTTTCTGCAAATCTAGTTTTAAGATGAGAGCCTTTAAATTTTTCTTCTTAATACTGTGAATACACTCATGTGTTGTGTCGATTGCATCATGGATCTGATGCCCCTCCAGGAAACCCAACTGTTCTGCCGATAAATCTCTTGATAAAATCGGTTTATCCGATTGACTATCATTTTGGAAATAACCATGTAAACTAGATTACGCAACGATATTGGCTTGTAGTCCCCGAAATGTTGAGGTTTATTGATTTTGGGGATCAATGCTAAAAAAGTAGAATTAATGCTTCCAGCTATGCACCCACAGGACCGAGATTCCTCCACCATCGCCTAAAGGTCCTCGCTCACTAGATCAAATAAGTGTAAGAAAAATTCCACTGTCCAGCCATCAAGCCTGAGACTTTTGTCTTTTTTAAACAAGGATAAAATCGATTTCAATTCCATTAGTGTTACAGGCTTATAAAGATCTCTCTCTTCATCCCCGTTTATCATTCTTGTGAACAGGCTCGCCACTCCAACCTGATTTGTTGATATGCCATTATTTGAAGACTTAAAGAATCTCTTGAAATAATTAATATCCTCAACCGCTATAGCTTTCTAGCCTTTATGAATAGTTCCTAAATCATCACATATCTCCCAAATATGTTTGCTATTCCTCTTATGGTTAGAAAAATGATGAAATAATCTAGTATTTTGATGTTCTCTTTGGACCCAAATGGCCCGACTCCGAATGCGCCACAAGTCCTCATGAGATTTTAGGAGCTTGTTCCTTTCAGCTTCAAATTTAATGAGGGTAGACTCCACCTCCGGATGAGTAGAACCCTCCGAGAGCCTCTGTAAATAAAGTTTGATATTTCCTTCCAAGTTTTCTAGAACTTTTGCATCCCGGTCCTTCATATTTTTTGCCCGTCGTTTTGTAATAACTTTTAGGTCCTTCAACTTCCAAATAAAATGAAGTTGGCAATCTGCTTCCTGAAAGAATTCTGGTTTGTTCCATAGCTCATGCACCAAATCATTATAGTCTTTCTCTATAAACCAATGTGAGTGGAATTTAAATGGGTAAGCTTTTGGAAAGAAAGAGTTCTCCAACTACAAAATAATGTGTGTGATCCGATACATAAGGAAATTCCACCCATGTTCTGTATATACTCACATTTTGTAGCAGGTCCTCCGATACCAAATACCTATCCAATCTCTTGGCAATCATATCATTACCCGAACAACCATTACACCAAGTCGGGGCCAACTTGTCAGGCTAAACATCAATAAGTTTATGAGATTGAAAAAGAGAAATAAAGAAAGCAGCAAGTTGACCCGAAGAAGCAGATCCTCCCCAAATTTCGCCAGTTGATACTGTAAGATTTAAGTCCCCAACAATCACTAGGATTTTCAGAGATAACATGTCGCTATTTGCAAGATTCGTCCAGAACAGTTTACGCTCCAGACACAAGCCATAGACATTAAGAAGATTGATCTTCCTCTTAGAAACAATAATCAATCCTGTTGACAAAATCCCGCCACAAGGTATGGAATCAAACTAAAAAGATGTGGATCCCAAAAAACTAAAAGACCACCCGAGGTACCTACCGAACTCACTGCACATGTTCCCTAGGAGGGACGAAACTTATGCATATAGGACCGAGCTTTTTGTTCATGAACCATTGTTTTCTGTAGGAATACAATATTTGGATGTGTAGTTTCCAAGGCACGACGGAATGAGGAAGATTTTAGGGATCCTCCAATCCCTCTAAGATTTAATGACATAAAAATCATTACTTAGCCCTTGCTAGGGCCTTCATTGCTCTAAGTGCCCCACTGTCGGAGGATGAAGGAATAGTGACTAAGGAAATGGAATTTGATAACTGTAACTTCTTCCTTGAACTCTCGTTTTGATTGGAGAATATTCAATTCCAAGCCCCCGAGACCAAGAGTACTATTTTGATGACTCAACTTGAAGGGGGGACTCTAAGTTGTGTTCCCCAGAGAAAGTAGGTGGATCAATGATAGAATTATCGAAGAAGGCAGGTAACTGTGACAGAGGGTTACTATCACGTAGGTAGGGAATCAAAGAGTCCAAAACCGCAGATAAGGAGGAATCTCCCTCCTCTGATTCATGGCATCCCGAAGTTGGAACAGTCTCGACCTGGAAGGGAGAAACTCCTTGTTGAACATCCACAGTGGAGTTTTAATGGGTAAGTGCCTAGTCATCTAGAAGTCCAGGACTATTATGTTGGGAAATGACAACAGGTGGGTCATTCTGAACACAAAATGGTTTACCGTTGAAACACCTAGACCCCCCAACGACAGACTGTCAGATACAAGCGAGGATGGAGAGTGCAAAGGATTAATTACTGGCATTTCACTAACTTCCCCTAAGGGTAGCTCCACAGAGGAACGAAGAAAGTTTAAAACAAGGGTGGAATTTAGAGCTTCTTTCTCCAATAAGGATAATGAATTAAAAAGAGTCGGACAATACCGGTGAGAGTAACATCCCATTCTGGCAAGGGCAGAAATTCCGACGATGGAAACTGATAATCAACTCCTGCAGAAACCACTTCATCGTTTAAGTCCTCCATGTCCCTATGAAGAGCCGTGTCTTCTGAGACTTCCTCTTCCACTCTTCCCATATAAGTGCTCCTCAGATGACCAGTACAATGACATTTGCTACAACATAATGAGATTCCAAGACAGTCCAGTCTCTGGACTAGTCTGTGCTCCCTCCAATCAACCTCTAGGAGTTCAGGCAGACCCCCGTGGACGTCCATCTCCACCAAAATCTTTCCCATTTTTCTATTTGTAGCCGAGAGAATGGAGTCACCAAGTGAAATGAAGGTGCCTAATGAGTTGCTGATAGCTTCGAGGGTGTTTGCATTCCACAGCTGTAGTGGTAAACCAGGGAGTAAAACCCACAGATGTCGGAATTGGAAGTATTCTGTCTCTGGGTTAAAGGCCACATGCCAACGCTTAATCATAAGGCTGCAACCACCAATCACACATCTCTGTACTAATAGCCGAGCATTGTCTTTGGGAGAATTACAGATGAACCCTACCCATCCTTGTACTCTTAACACCTTCCTTTAAACTATTAAGAACAGACTAATCCTTACACCGGTCTTCCCGAGGCTATGCCACAGTAAAATTCTCAGAAGACTGGAAACCCCGAAGAAGACTACAAATAAGCTGCAAAAGACAGAGCTGGACCAGAACTATGGGAAGTGCGTGAAAGTGGAGGTAGTTGTGGGTGAGCAATGTGCGAGTTAATGGTGTCAGTACGAAGCCCTGCTGAATCCACCTGGTCAAAGAGACCCACAGCCTTCCAAACTTCTTCGTCAACCACATTCATCAATCGTAAAGGCCATACGCAATCACCTGGGCTCCACTGAGCCCAAACCCCAGATGATTTAAAACGATACAGTAATGTGCCAGAAAAACACGAAACCAATACTTAATGGCCTAATAAATGAAATAGTGACCCAAGCGCCATTTAGCTTGGAACATAAACGCACCCCACAAGGAACTCGGCTAACCAGTTCCCTAAAATAGAAAAGTTAGCCAGTACCTCCTCTAATACATAACCAATAGAAAATCTAAATCACGTTCCAACAGTAAGGTTAGCCAAAAGACCGCCATCACTGTTAAAACCCACAAAAAGAGACTCAAAAAACTCCAAAAAAGAAGACATCAAAGCCTGTTCGAAAATCTGAGGGACTAAGAAGAGTAAACCGGTCTACTCCATGCAAGCCCTAAACCATGTGTACTCCCCGACGGCATTAGAGGCCAGCCCAAGGTGTTCAGGGTTCAAAATCCGTTCCCGCTCAATAACTTTACAACCACCTCGCCGGTCTTTACATTTCCTATCCCTGATCTGTTAAAAAGACAGTTTCCTATACTAATCATATTGAAGCTTTAGCAGAAAAGTAATGTGCTTTTTTCTTAGCTAATCGATGTGGATGAGTGGCGACTGCGGTATTTAGATAAAGATAGATGGTTGCTTTTCTTGGGGGGCTTACTGACAGTAAGGATGAGGTGGTTGTTGGGGTTGCCATCCTCCCCTCTGAACCCGCTGCCATAAAATCAAACAAATGATTCAAGACGGATGTGTGTTGGCAAGCATCCAGGCGGCTGGGCAGGGTTAGGTATAGGTTCGCATGACCTTTTCCGGCCGTACAAATCGTTGAACGGAGCGCAACGGGGGCTTGTGAGCAAATCCGGGGAAATAGTGGGACAGTGGTTAATCTTACACATATACATGAGATACTCCTTGTTTTGCGGTTTTCAATAGAACTCCTTTCAAATTTCATGGTCTGGAAAAATGAGAGCCAATTCTATTGTTATTTTATTTTACGGTGTTGGTTAAATGTTTTATTTTTTAAGTTTTTTTGGTCAGAATTAAGAGAAGTAAATTTGAACAAAATCTCAAAACTGAAAAACAAAGAATATATACAATTACACAAATTTCACAAAAAGATTTGCCTTTTTTATAAAAACACTGGATGAAAAAATTTGTGAGTTTTCGTTTTGTTTTGGGGAAATAAAATAATAATAAAATCGGTTTGAGTTACCAATTATTATTATTTATTTGATCTTATTTAAATAAAATGAGAATTTTATAAGTGCATTACATATTATTTTGTCCATTCTATTGCCTTGACAAAGATGAACCAGGTTAGAGGAATCCATGAATGCAATAACATAAAATTAGAGAAATCTAAAACGATGCATTACCTTTTTTTTTTTATCATAGAATAGAAAAAATTAGAAAAGTCTAAAACGATGCATTATATTTTTTTATCATACAATAGAAGAAGACAATTAGAAAAATCTAAAACGATGCATTATCTTTTTTTTTATCATAGAATAGAAGAAGACAAGAGGATTATAATAATATGAAATGCCTAATTATATATCAATATTGCTTTTACATGGTCATGATCCTTTAAATTTTTCATCATATTCCCTATGTTTTTTTTTTCAATGACCAAGAATACAAGGAGATTTTTATGAAATGCCTAATTATATAGCAATATTGCTTTTACATGGTCATGATCCTTTAAATTTTTCATCATATTCCCTATGTTTTTTTATTCAATGACAAAAAATACAAGGAGATTTTTCTTATTCCCCACTAGTTGGCATAATAGCTCTCCTTTGGTAGAGTAGGTAAATGATTAATAGAGAGGAAGTATACCATTTCAAATTTAAATTTTAACATCCCACTTGTAAAATTATTCTTTTGTAAGAGGAATTGCACATGTCACAATATTACTCATAAAATCATATATGTGAATTATGTATTTGATAAATTAACAAAGAACTTCTTTGGTTGTTGTGTGAGATATGCTAATGTACTACATTAATTGCACCACTACAATTGAACATGTTGATAAGTTTGATACTAGCAAAATGGTTATTTAATGTAATGTTCAACAATTATGACTAACAAAATAAATTATTATGATTGTCAAAAGACTCACAATTAAAATAACACCAAATGACAACTTATAAACTTCTAAATTCTTATATGTGTGTCTGTCAAGGCAAGCACTATGTGGTCATGCATATCTTTTACAAACTAGAAATTAAGTATCATTCTATTATGGTTCTAACTTTGATAGGAGTAGTTGTGTAAGACTCATAGTCAAGCACTTTCATTGTAATAAGAATTGAAATACCCTTTGGAAGCCAAGGAAGATTCACTATAAGAAGAAACTTTTCATGTTCATGTTGCCCATTCACTACATGTACAGTAAAAAAAGAAAAAAAAGAAGATTGTTCATTTGCACGACCTGCCAAAATGAAAATTATGCCTCGGGCATCATTTAAAGAGCATCACTATGTTGTCTAAGAAATTCTAAATATGTCTAATATAGCATAAGACCTTATACATAGAATCCCTATAGTGGAGAAACAACAAGAATGCCAAGCAACCTTAAAGTGTTTGAAGCTAGCAGGTTAATTAGGAGGAGGCTTGGTTGGAAATGTCATTCACCTTGGCCTTTCATTTCATCTCCTCACCCAGTTCTTCTTCTATAATGATTGAGGTGCAACTAGTTCTTTGGGATTTGAAGTGCCTACAACCTCAAGTGTGTCATCATCAATGGCAGGGTCCCAATATATCTCCTTGAAACTGAGCCCAAATTCCACTCTACTCTAAATATGTGAATTTATGTACTTATCCTTATTGTCCTTCATTGATAGAGTAGTGAGAGTTTTGGCCAACCAGTAAAATTCCATGGATTTGAAAACTTTGGTGTCTCTTGATCTTGAAAATATGGAATCAAAGACTAATCATGAAATTCTTAGGTGATTTGGTGCTTTGGAGTATATGAAATCTTTTGCCTGTCTTGTTTCACAAGATCCTCAATATTTTGTTGAGTGTCGAGAGCGGTGCCAAGACAAGAGAGTTGATTAGCATGAGTTGTCGCTTTCTCCACCCCTATGTTGTGGGGTCAACAAGAGGCCCACTCAGAGGAATGAGGCTTGATTGTGCCTCTCCTCCCAATCCCTCGACTACTTGATTCTAGAATATCCTAGGGTGTTTGGTTAGTCATAAACAAATAGAGGAGCACAATAAATGAAAATGTAATCTACCACAAGCGAAGATCCCCTTCCAACTTTGAGCTAAAGACCACTAGAAATGGCCCCCTTCATTGGGCCCAAATAGCAGAGAGGTACTTGACAATAGAGCTTGGGTGAGGGGAAGAACATAGTAGAGAAGTCCCAAGGGAAGCTAAGACAACACCCATAACAGAGTGTCTACAACCAAGCTTGAAAGATATCCAATAAATAGGAAACAGGTGTGGCACACCAATAGAATTGATAGTTAAGAAAATACCAACAAGGAATATACCCAATGACGAAAAGGAAACGTCTACCTTAATATGATGGCTTCCCTATAATAGTGAGGATCACGAGTCCACATTCATGGGAAAAGAATTTGGTTGACCCCTACTTCGAAACTTATGAAAGCCATGTCCACGAGGAGCCATGATCTCCCACATGTCCATCATGACCACAACCTTACAAGTTAACGAGATGCCATGAGTTTCTAACATCAGTAGAAGAATAATAAGATAACATAAAATATCATCTCCACCTCCTCCATCAAATACCTTTGAACCTCAAGTAGATCTCCCACACATCGCCTTGATGTTGAATGTCCTCAACTGCACCGGTATGAAGAAAGAGTAATGGTTCAGGGAGAAACTCTCATGCCTCTGTTCTTCACGTGGTAAGGTAGTAGTGGCTTAGTCAATCACCCGATCCAAGGGATTAAAAATTTGAAGGACCTGCGGTTGGGATTTGATCCACTTATGTATGCACATGTCACGAGACCATTTAATATGACCTCTTTGGGTCCAACTACACATTCAACCACTACCTCAAGGTGACCCCATGACTCTTGGTTAAACCATCATGAGAATTGAACCTTGCCTAATAATGAAAAACGCCTCACTTTTCACCATTAAATCCAACCCCTTTGAGCTCAAACAATTTAAATATTATTATGCATGCCATAACCTCGTTTTAAGTAATAATAATTCATAAAGCATTATTTCTCTTTACAAATACCCAAATTATTAAACTCAAATTAAAACCTCATAAACMAACATTCTCTTATAAAATCAAGATGCATATGACSTAWGAATGGGAAAAGCCAAAAATGGTKTACTCTTTCATTTCCAATATTAACTTTTAAGATTTTATATATATATATATATATATATATAWAWATATATATAACAACTAAATTAATTATATAAAYTATTTTTTAACATACAATCATATAATTTTATTTTACTAAAATATAYAAATAAATTAAAAATTGTTTACTCTTTCATTTCCAATATTAACTTTTAAAATTTAAAATATATGTAAAACAACTAAATTAATTATATAAAGTATTTTTTATCATATAATCATATAATTTTATTTTACTAAAATATACAAATAACTTACAAAAATCAAGATGCATATAACCTATGCATGGGAAAAGCCAAAAAATTGTATACTCTTGCATTTCCAATATTAAAATTTAAAATATATGTAAAACAACTAAATTGATTATATAAACTATGTTTTTTGTTTTTACATGTAATTATATAATTTTATTTTACTAAAATATATTCTTATGTTCAATTAAAAACATTATTTAAATTTTATAAATAATGTGAATTTATATTTACTAAATTTAGTATCATTTCATCGAATTAATATATTTTAAGGTGTTTATATTTTATAAAAAGGTTTCTCTTTTATTAGTCCTTATCGTAGGCAAAGAGGGACTATAGCGATCAATAAATCGTTGACCTGGTATTAAATTGTGCATTGACCACAAATATTTGCATATTATCTATTGTTGGAACAAGGGAAGTGAAAACATCATTTTTTATATAATAGAAAGTACCATGTTTGTCAATAATTGATTGGACAACGGATTGGAGGTCTTATTGTTGGCTTTGCTATTCCCAATGTTATATTTGTTGGCATATCCAAAGTATTTGAATCGTATATGGTATTTTCGAATCATATATTCTCCTATGCATTGGTCGAAGGTGGATTAATGCTAGCATTAGTTCGAATGTTTCCTTAAGCATTTTCTGGTAGCTTGAATACATTGTCTACCATATTAGTATGTTTGATTTTTTCTTTATTGTTGCGTGCTTCGAGAAAAGAGGCTTGCCACGCTGCATTTTTTCTTAAATGTTTGTACAGGGCTAGGGCCTTAGATGGTCCTGACAGTCTTAAGTGTTTACCGAATAGGTCTGGTAGTCTTAAATGTTTATTGTACAAGTGCATTGGAATACAGTTTCGTTTCATTTTTTTGATGGTAGTCGGACATCTTCCATCGATTTTTATATAATAAAAGGTACCATGTTTGTCAAGATGTGATTGGACAATGGATTGGAGGTCTTTTTTCCAGCTTCGCTATTCCCAATGTTATATATGTTGGCATATCCAAAGTATTTCATTGTATATGGTCTTTTAGAATCATATATTTTCTTATGCAATGGTCAAAGGTAGATTAATGCTAGCATTAGTTCGAATGTTTCCTTTAGCAATTTCTGCTAGCTAAAATACATTGTCTACCATATTAGTATGTGTGATTTTTGTTTTATTGTTGCGCGCTTCGAGAGAATAGGCCTGCTACACTGCATTTTTTTCTTAAATGTTTGTACAAGGCTAGGCCCTTAGGCGGTCCTAACAATCTTAAGTGTTTACCTGACAGGTTAAATGTTTATTGTGCAAATGCATTGGGATATAGTTTCATTCCATTTTTTTGATGCTCGACATCGCTGCTTCAGTGGTCAATGCTTGTTCACTACTTGGTTCCATGATTGTTGTTCTTATTTGATTCAACTTTGCAAAGTTGAGGTCCTGCAGTTGGACATCTTCGACTTTGCAAGTTGTTGGACCTATTATTGCGGTTTCCAGTTTTCGGGGCTGACCTGTTGTCATCCCTCGTTGACAGGTAAGTTTCCCTGTTGTTGTTTTTCAGTGGTGGGGGTCCCTGCCTCCAAATTCTGTTGCAGGCCATATTTCTATGTGCTTTTAATTTCTATTCCTCGAAACCATGCATCTTCATATGCTTTCTATGACGTTCATAGCTATTTGGAAAATTGCAATGCGAAGGGGTTCTCAAAAAGTAGTTCGAAGCTATTAGAAGATGGAACCATCGGCCACGGTGTAGACGCAGGAAATTTTTTTATTCTATGGGTCAGAAAACTGCGCCCACCTGTTGTCTTTCTGCCAAGTAAATTTATGGTGCTATTTATTTGCGTTGTTTCTTCTGTTTGGTACCTAGTTTCAAGCTTGTAGTTTTCCTATTTTGCTTTCCTATTTTTTTTTTGGGTGCTATTATTTTTTCCCCCCCTTTTCTCTGTTTTCAGACAAAGTGAAAGTATCTAACAACCATCTTCAAAATCAGAGTTGAAAAGATGGAAGAAGTAATAGATGTTGAGTCGTACGAAATAGATACACAATCCATTATACATGGCAACATTGACGTGGCTTTGCATAGAAATGGTGTCTTTAAATTTGATGCATTCTCGTATACTATAGGGGATTGCCTTTTCGATACATCCTAGGTTCTACTGCATTTCCGGTATTTGTCGACCGAGCTGCACAATGGATTGATAGATTATTTCTTGGCCTGTTTAAAAATGGCGACACGGAGGCATTGAACTCCTATGAATATGAACTGGAATTTGATTTTCTTCGGCAGTTGCACAGAATACATGATGTCACTATGGATTTTTCAAAGATGCGGTTGTCTGCATCTCCAGCTCTACCTGCACATCAGAGGGGACTTTGGCGAGACACATTTTGTATACGGTGGCTATCTAATTGGTTCAATATATCAGTTGGAATATGGTCATTGAAAAGAAAAAGAAGATATCTACTATTCAACAAAGCTTCCTCTGATAATCCATATTGCATCTTGTTCCATGATGCCAATGTTGTCAGTGGTCATTATGAACCACTCCTATACAGAAAAATGTCCATATGCAATGTTGAAGTACCTCATATTTACTTGTCCCTATTTTGCAAAGACCTTGAATCACAGTGGGAATGGATTATGCATCGCATAGATTGCCATGGTTTACAGCTGGCAACAAATGTTGTGTCTAACTATGGAGATAGTCTGTTTAATTCTATTTGTTGTTTGGTAGCAGCAGAGTTTGATGTGTAGTCGCTACGGCTTTACACTGTGAAGTTCTTTTGCAATGCAATTGTAGGTAGCAACCAACGGGATTTTAGGGACTAGAAATATTTCCATATTTTCTATTGTTGGAACCAGGGAACTGAAAACATTGATTTTTATATTAAAAAAAGTACCATACTTGTCATGATCTGATTGGACAAGGGTTTTGAGGTCTTATTGCCGGTTTTGATATCCCCAATATTATATATGTTGGCATATCCAAAGTATTTGATCGTATATAGTCTTTATGAATCCTTGAAGATGAATCCTTCGTATTCCAGAGCATTGTTTTTTACAACCAATCTAAAAGTATGGTCATTAAAAAGAGAGATGTAACAAACAGGGAAGACAAATATCGCACAGAGATTAAGTTTAGGAGAATGTGGCCGTCCCAAATCTCCTCTTTTCACCAAGTAACCAGTGAAATTCTTCATGATTGCATTGGAGGAATTGAGACGAAAAATACCAATCTGAAATATTGCCTCAATGAATTTGAGCAGGCTTTCATTGCAACTCCAGAATTTGCCAGTCCTTTGGCAAAAATCGTGCCTGCTACCATTGCATCTAAGATGAAAGTATCCTCTACCCTCCTTGCATGCTCCAGAGACCTTGTAGAGAATAACATCAACAAAAGAATGCAGCTAGTTACTAAAGCTTGTGAAACATCGCAAAATTTAGTTTCTTCAGAAAGAAGGCAAATTGTTTCCTGGAACATTTGGAGGCGAATTTAAAAAAGGACCAGCATTTCTAGGAACAAGTGTTGACCCAGTTTTCCAACTATGCCGTCAACACATCGGAACTTAAAACAAGACAAGAGAAAATCCCCTTGCCAAATCGGGCCAAAAAAGTAAAAGCATGCTGGCAAAAGAAAATTAACAACCTGGAGCTCATTGTCAAATCATGTAAACAAATCATATCAGAAAAGGAAAATTTATTCACAAGCCTGATCCAAATGGACTTAGCCGAAAGTACCAACGAGGTTAAAGACCCAAACTTAATTCTCAAATCCTTGCCAATCACCAAAGAAGCCTTCCAGGAACAAGTTGATATTTTAAAGGGGTTGTCTTTCGAAAAGTTTTACGGCATAGTTGAACATCATCTAGATGACCACGAGCGTTGGGTACTGGAGTATGCGGCACACAATGAAGAAATTTAACAAAGTTTGCATAGTATTTCAATGGATATAAGGAAATTAGAAAACAACCTTTATGACAAAGAAATTCGGGAAGAAATCAACATGGTCCCCATGAAAAGATACATCAAAGAATGGTTCCAATAGAGAATGGATAGCCTCATCCAGGAAGGACAACAATCGCTGGACATGACTCCACTGACCATCGACAACAACAACAAAAATGCATCAAGTTCATAGTAAGTCTATACTGGCATCTTGTTTTATTTATCAATCCAGTTTAAGTCTATAATGTCATCTTGTTTTCTTTATCAATCTACTTATGACCTCTTTAAATAGAAAATTGTAACCAAAGACTTATAACTTCCAATTTATTCTTTTTAGGTCTTCCTCTCTACCGTCGCGCACTTCTCCTTTCGACATTCCTAATTCTTGTACTTATTTCTCTTTATGGTCTGCAGGAGCCCCAATCCCAGTCTATATGAAAAACACATTTAAATTTCTAAAAATATGTAACACACATTATTAATTTTTGATAAATTCCAAAGAAAACTGATTCGGGAATGCATTTATTGTATACTAAATTTTGGTTGTCCAGGAACCTTTCTCATTTCTTCCAAAGAAAACTAATTCAGGTCTGCTACATTTCTTGTGTCCTAATGTATGCTAATTTTTTGTCTTGCACGACGTTGTTACTATTGTATTGTATGCTAACTTTTTGGGTCTCCAGGAACCTATACTTTGATAAATTTTGATTTTTCTTTTGTCTAGAAGCCTTTGCTTTCAAACAAACTAATTCGGAAATGCTATTTTTTTTGTCTTTTTCTCCACGAACCTATGTAACAGATGTTATTATATGTAGCATACATTATTTTAAATTTCTATAGTCCGTAAGTCTGCTTCTCAATTTGTATATCACGGAACTCTTGGTCCTATTTGTAGGACACAAAACAAGAGAGGCCCAATTTTGAGCCCGCAAGCCCGAGAAATTTTTGATAAATTCCAAAGAAAATTGATTCGAGAATGCATTTATTTTATACTAAATTTTGGTCATCTAGGAACCTTTCTCATTTCTTCCAAAGAAAACTAATTTGGGTTTGCTACATTTCTTGTGTCCTAATGTATGCTAATTTTTTTGTCTTGCACGACGTTGTTACTATTGTATTGTATGCTAACTTTTTGGGTGTTCAGAAACGTAAACTTTGATAAAATTTGATTTTTCTTCTGTCCAGAAGCCTTTACTTTCAAACAAACTAATTCGGAAATGCTATTTTTTGTCTTTTTCTCCACGAACCTATGTAACAGACGTTATTATATGTAACAAAGATTATTTATTTTTGATAAATTTCTATAGTCCGCAAGTCTGCTTCCCAATTTGTATATCACGGAACTCTCGGTCCTATTTGTAGGCCACAGAACAAGAGAGGCCCAATTTTGAGCGTGCCAGCCCGAGAACCCACGATCCAAAAAGTGGCTATGTGTGGAGGTCTGCTACATATTTTGTGCCCTATTCTATGCTTAATTTTTTGTCTGTTGGCTTGTCAATTTGTATATTGCAGAACTCTCAATGCTATTTGTAGGCCATGGAACAACAGAGGCCCAATTTTGATCCCACCATACCCAGAACCCTTGATCCAAACATTGGCTAAGTATGGAGGTCTACTACATTTTTTTGTGTCCTATTCTATGCTAAATTTTTTATCTTACACGACATTGTTACTATTTTAGATCCTATACTTTGGGTGTCCAGGATCTTATACTTTGATAAATTTTGATTTTTATTCTATCTAGAACCCTTTGTTTTAAAGAAAACTAGTTCGAGAATGCTAATTTTTTTGTGTTTTTCTCCACGAACCTATGTAACAGACGTTATTACTACTCTATTGTATGCTTTTAAATGTTAATGTAATTTCCAGAGATATGCAGCAGACATTATTTATTTTTTTATAAGTTTCTATAGTATGCAAGTCTGCTTCTCAATTCGTATATCGCGGAACTCTCCGGGCTATTTGTAGGCCATAGAACAACAGAGGCCCATTTTTTAGCCCTCCAGGCTGAGAACCTGTGATCCAAAAACTCGCTAAGTATGGAATGAGGACTCCGTGCATGTTCTATAAAATCTCATTCCCATACTTTATAAAGTGCATATTTCGTATGTATAAAACTAAATATCTACCTTATAAAATTTGATAAATTTCAATTTCTTTTGTGTCCAAGATCCCTTGTTTTAAAGATAACTGATTCGGGAATGCTAATTTCTTTTTGTTTTTTTCCATGAACCTATGTAAGAGAGGTTGCTATTATTTTTTTGTGTTTCTCTCCACAAGCATATGTAAAACGTATTTAAAGAAAACTAATTCAACCATGCTAAATTTTTTTGTTTACAACAAAAGCCTTTGTTTTAAAGCAAACCAATTCGGGAATGCTAATTTTTTTTGCGTTTTTCTCCACAAACCTATGTATCAGACTTTATTGATATTCTATCGTATGCTTTTAAATGTTCATGTAATTTCCCGAGATATGTAACAAACATTATTATTTTCCGATAAATTTCTATAGTCCGCAACTCCGCTTGTCTATTTGTATATCGCAGAACTGTGGGTGCTATTTGTAGGTGACAAAACATCAGACGCCCAATTTTTTTTGTCCAAGAACCTTTTAAATGTTGATATTTTTGGATATATTCCAAGAAGAACTAATTCGGGAATACTATGTTCTGCATGCATACCAAATGTATTTCTACTTGCTAGCCACGTGTCTGTTCTCACTCATATTTACTCCCATCCCAAACTAGCAGGGACTACACTGCCATGCAGTACTTGTTAAATACTAGTTATCTTACCTAATAACATCCATGCCAAGTTAATAAAAACATACATTTTTTCCTTTCGATCCACCTATCTATGTGTGGGGGAGAGAGTTATATGATTATATTATATATAATCCTTCCTTCTACACACCACATATTTCTATTCATTCTAGTATAGTTAATGGTTGCTTCTATATAGTTCGCATATGTATTATATTTTGTGTTATTCATTCTAGTATAGTCATATTTAGTGATTTCTTCTTTATAGATATTGTATTTTGTTTAAGAATAATATGTTAATATGGAGAAAGGTTTTATTTATTATGAAAGGGTTTTTGCTTAGGTAATTATTATGATTATGAATGTAGAAGAAGAAGTATTGGCTATTTTAATGTTAGTAATGATTTGTTTCACAACTTGGACTAGTTTGACGACTAATTTGACATTTTCCATATTGTATTCTAATATATATTTTTTAGCTGAATAAAAATGTTAGAATTTTAGAAAATTATGGAAAAATAACATAATGGAAGAAATAGTAGCCTTGGACAAGAATGAGGCATGGGATCTAGTGGAGTTGCCAACTCGAAGAAATTCCATTGGAAACAAATGGTTGTTTAAGAAAAAGTTAAATGTAGAAGGAAAACTGGAGAAATACAAAGATCAATTAGTAGCAAAAGGTTATTCCGAGGTAAAGGGAATTGACTTTGGTGAGATTTTTTCTCCTCTTTCCAAGTTAACTTCAATTAGATTTTTTTTTTTTTTTTTGTTGTTTCTTTTGATTTTGAACTAGAACAGATGGATGTGAAGACAACATTCCTACATGGGGATCTGGAAGAAGAAATATATATGAAGCAGTTAGAAGGCCTTATTATGAAGGGAATGCAAGAACTAGTATTCAAGATGAAAATGTCCCTGTATGGGTTAAATCAGTCACCAAGGATGTCGTCTCAAAATTTTGATACTTATATGTTGGAACTTTGTTTCACAAGGATCAAAGCGGACCACTGTGTGTATTTCAAATTAATTGATGATCATCTTATTTATTTGGTATTGTAAGTGGATGATATATTGCTGATAGGAAATGACAAGGAGACTATCCAGGATGTGAAAACTAAGTTTCCCTCTAAATTTGACATGAAGGATCTTGGTGTTGCAAATTTCATTTTGGGCATGTAAATTAAAAGAGATTGAGAAAATGAGAAACTCTGGCTAAATTAGAGGAAATATGTTGAGATAATATTGTAGAGGTTTAATATGAAGGAATGTAAACTGGTCATGGTTCTTATTCCCATACGTGTCAATTTATCCGTGGATCAGTGTTCCAAGACAAAAGAAGAAGAATAAGATGACATGTCTCGTGTTCCATATGCTAGTATGATTGATAGTTTGATGTATGCAATGGTTTGTACTAGACCTGACATTGCACATGCAGTGGGTGTTTTGAGCAAGTATATGTCAAAACCATGGAAGGAGCATTGGACATTAGTAAAAAGAGTTTTTCGGTACTTGTGTGGCACTACTAGTTATGGATTGTGCTACCAAGGAAGGCCAAGATTGGACAAAGTGTTGGACATACATGGGTTTCTTGATGTAGATTAGGATAGAGATATGGATTGCAAAAGATCTACAAGTGGGTATGTATTTAACCTATTTGGAGAATAATTCAGTTGGATGAGAAAAATATAATCTTTAGTGGCACTCTCAACTACAAAATCTAAATACATGCTAGTCATTCATGCAAGCAAGGAAGTAGTATGATTACAGAGTTTGTGTTTGAGTATTGGGTTGGTACAGAAAGTTGTAAGGATAGATTGTGACAGTTAGAGTGCAATCTCCTAACGAAGAACCCGACTTATCATTCAAAGAAAAAACATATTGTTTTTTAGTATCACTTTGTGAGAGACATGGTTGAAGAAAAGAAGGTGTTGTTGATGAAGGTAGACACTTTGAAGAATGTTATGGATTCATTAACAAAATTTGTGAGCATTGAGCAGTTCTATTGGTGTAGAGTATTTATGGGAATTCTTTCCCTCAATTATTGACCATGTTAACTTGTAATCCCATGTTTGCAAAGAAAACAACAAGTGGGAGAATGTTGGTTATGTGTTATATTATTTGCATGACTAGACCTAGTGTCTGCATTGTGTTGGGCGCATCAGGGGTTCACAGGGGGGTTGCAATGGGATGAATCCCTCCTTTATAGGGGGTTTGTAGGGGGCAAGAGACCCCCTGCATCGGGGTTCGAGAGAAGTGCCCCTGAAAATTTTGTTTGACGTGTTTTTCATTCATATTTAGCAGTTTTTGAGCACATAGTTTTCATCGATAGTTTTCTAATTCCAGTTAAGGAATTAAGGTTGCTGACTAATCCTGCTCAATGGATTAGGGGTTTTGGATG
>JZKD02S1661955.1:118027-135697 GCA_000966675.3 Picea glauca
GTATTTTAAACAATGAAGATATATGATGAATATGATATTAGAGGTGTGGATATAAACATGTTGTTGGTTTCTCAGTTTGCGTTTCCAAGGTAAAATATTTGTGTAATGTGTGTGTGTGTGTGTGTGTGTGTGTGACATTATATATTTTATGTTTTAATTAAGAATATTTTTGCAGTAAATAATTGTACAAGGTAAAAATCTACGCCCTTCATCAATTTATGTGTTTAGTTTTGTCAGTTGTGGGTTGGGGTTTTGTTTTCATTCCTGTGGTTGTGTTGGATTTTGGTTGTTTCCATGTTCCATCTTAATTATTTTGTTGCAATTTAACAATTCAATATATATAAATTAAGTTGATTTTGTAAATTAACTTAGAAAATTACAAAATACAATAAATTAAATCATTTAGGAATTTAAAAAAACAAGAAATTAAATGGGAATAAATACATGGTTTCCCTCTAAGATGAAATTAGGATCCTTTGGAAACTTTTTCATCAAATTCCCTCCCTTCAATTCATTCAATCCTTTGTAAAACGAGTCTCATGGTGGTCAAATTGGAAAAAAAATGGTCATAGGCCCTTTTAATTGGGCCCAATAGGAGTGCATGTGTGTTCCTAAGAATGCACACACATTCTTAGCAAGACACACGTGTTCTTGTTGGCGATCCTATGTGGCATCATGGGTGGTATTTCATGGTTTTCTAGACTTGTCACGTCTGGAACACATGCATGTTTGTAGGAATGTGCACCTGTTCCTACGTGAGCACGTTCGTGCTCACCTTGTCATCACTTTTTTATCCATTAACATCATGGACATGCCCTTGAGGAAACCCGACTTGATGTATTTAGTCACTATTTGAGTTATGTCTCAATCTGCAGGCCCCTTGTTTGGATTATAGTTAATTACTATGTTTCATATTGGATCCTCAAAAACCCAAATTATTTTAGGTATGATTAATTATGAGTCCACTAGGTCAAAACTTCCTTAACCCTTCATGGTTTCTTGGCACCAAGAATACTTCGACTTTCTTAGTTTGTATTGCATCAGTAAGGACTAGTACATCAAACAAAGATGTTTTAAGGGGAAAATACTTAAATAGAGACTTGTAAAACCACAATATCCTTCCTCCAAATGAAATTATTTTCCCAATGGCTAGCCTAATGTTTATGTATGCCCCGAGGTTTTTCCTTTCCTATTTATATAGCTCCTCTTCTCTTTGTAAAATCTTTATGATTCTTCTTCCATTCTTGAAATTATCTTGTAGGAAGACTACCAAGCTATTGTAAAATCTTGATCAAGCTATCTAAGTCTTCCTCCATTCTCTTGGACTTTTTTTGTCATGTCCAACACCTCTATAGGTATCCATTGCTTTTGGTTTGGTTTTCACTTTGTCGAAATCTTGTTTTTTTTCCTGGGATGTATTTATTTACTTAGTCCCATACTACGCCTTAGACGATCCAACTCCTCCACCTTAATGGAATTTCAAGCATAACTAGGGCAAGGGAGGTATTTGTTTCCTATAGGAACTTTGGGTTACCAAAAAACACTTGATTGTTCAAATATTTATATGGTATATCTAGGATGTTTTATTGCATTGTATGAGAGATAAGAATCAAGTTTATTTTCTTGGAAGGTGTATAATCATGTGCAAGTCTGTTTGAGTTGAGAAAACCTCTCTTAGAAGCATGTAACATCTCTCATATTCAACCCATGTAACTTCAACACCTACACAAATTCTTTTCTAGGTGAGTTCTTCCTTTCCCCCTCTCTTTCATGTTCAAAAATTAGGTTAATTAGTTCACTAAATGATATCGATAAATTAACATTGGTTAACTTGCTTTAATTTATTAATTTGTTGTTATCTTCTATCTATTGTTAAACCCTAAATGGATTAAACTAATTAATATATATCCCTAGGTCATGTAATCAACCTTAAAACCATAATTAACCTAGTGACCTTCTCTAAATCCCTTTTCTTTTCTTCTTTCCCTCTCATAAGGTTTATTAGTTTAGACCTAAAACTGAGTTGTACCTCCACTCTCTCTCTTCTCTTTGTGGTATTACAGTGCCTCACTCTGATCATCATGCTATTGACAATTGAAGAAACATTAGGTTTTGTGGAAAATGAACTAAGGGGAGATTACAAGAACTAGAGGAAATGTAGTAGTACTACATGCGAAGGATTGGGAATTCAATCCAAACAATATAGTGCAAATGAGAACACTCATCTACTAAGAAGTTCTCATACTAATCAAACACTACCACAAGGGGATTGTGTCACATCAAGGATCCACACATAGTAACCTCTAAGCCACTTTCTTCTCCTTATTTTTCTCGGTGCAAGTATTTCTTAACTTTCATTGATGAATTTAAAAGATGTACTTGGGTTTACTTCTTAAAACTTAAGAGAGAAGTTTTGGGAAAGTTTTTGGCCTACAAGGCCCTTGTAGAAAATCAATCTGGACATCAAATTCAAAGGTTAATAACAGATAATGGAGGTGAATATGTGAACAATAATTTTACAAGTTACTGCACTACACAGGGCATCCAAATGCAACACATTGTTCCATATACACCACAACAAAATGGTGTTGATGAGAGAAACAATCACACTTTAAAAGAAATGGCTAATTGTATGATCTAATCTAAGGGATTAAGTCTAAAGTATTGGGCGTAAGCCATCAACTATGCAAATTAAATAGTAAATCACACTCCCACAAAGGCTCTTACAAATATGACACTGGAAGAATCTTGGACTAAAATTAAACCAGATGTAAGTCACTTCTGTGTATTTGGCAGTATAGCATGGGCTCACATTCATGATGAGAAAAAGAAAGCATTGCAGCCTAAAAGTGAGAAGTGTATATTTCTTGGTTATTCTGAAGATGTCAAAGATTATGGACTTCTTCAACCACATTGTAATGAAATTATTATTAGAAGAGATGTTAAATTTGATTAAGATCTCTTGGTCTGTGAGCCTAATTCGAGGTTTGTGCCTTCTTTGGCCTGCAAGCCTAATTCGATGTGTGTGCCTTCTTCAGCCCGCGATCCATCTTCAACTATTGTGCCTTCTTCTGTTCTAGTTTCTTCTTCAGATGATACAATGAGGATGGAAATCCACCTCCACCTACTCACCTTCCTCCAGATGAGTCCTTTGAACCTGAACCAACACCAACTCCAACTCCATCGCTTCCTAGATGGGTCCATTCAAGACGAGAAGCAGTTGGTGATCTTGTCGGTGATCCCTCAGATCAGCATCGGACACATCCAAAGTTCCAATGAGCCTCTTCTCTTTTGGCTCAAGTTTCAGAGACTCATGATCCAGAGACATTTGGAGAAGCTTCAAGTCATCCAGATTGGGATATAGCAATGAATGAAGAGTAGCGTTATTTAATGGCGAACAATACTTGGGATCTTGTACCTCTTGAAAAAGGAAGAAAACTTTTCAGATGTAAATGGGTCTATAGAACTATGTATGCATTAGATGGGAGTGTTGAAAGACACAAGGCTCATTTAGTTGCCAAAGGATTTTCCCATGTTGAAGGAATTGACTATAATGAAACCTTTTCCCTTGTAACCAAAATGAATTCTACCTGCCTTGTTCTTTCCCTTGCTGCCTCACATAAATGGGAGGTCCATCAGATGGATGTTAAATCCATCTTCTTGCATGGATATTTGCAAGAAGAAATCTACATGGAACAACCTCCTAGCTATGTCTAGAATGACTCTAGCCTTGTTTTTTACCTCAAGAAATATCTTTATGGTCTTAAGCAAGCTCCCCGAGCTTGGTATGCCAAAATGGACAACTTTCTTATTACCATAGGATTCTCTAGATGCCAATATGATTCTAATGTTTATACCAAGAAAGTAGGAATCCATCTCATAATCCTTGTCCTTTATGTTGATGACCTTATCCTTATTGGTACTGACTCAAAACTATTAATCCATGTGAAATCTATCCTTAAGAATAAATTTGAAATGACAGACTTGGGTTTTTTGCATTATTTCCCTGGCCTCCAAGTTTTGCAAACTAATGAAGGAATTTTTATTTCCCAATATGAGTATGCTTGTGACCTTCTTCATCTCTTTCACATGGACGATTGTAAACCATCCCCTTCTCTCTTCCAGTCCGGAGTCAAGCTTGCTGCCACCTATACTTCTCCTGAATTTGATGCCACCTTCTACCGTCGGTTAGTTGGTAGCCTCTTATACTTGACTCATACCTGTCCCGATCTTTCCTTTGTTGTTGGTCTTGTTTCCTGGAATATGAAAACACCCCATGAAAGCCATTTTGGAAATCAGTTGAAAGGATACTTCGCTATGTCTATGGTGCAGTTCAGTTCAGGATACATTACAGTTCAGGGGGACTCCTTTATTTTTTGGTTTCACTAATTCAGATTGGGCCGATGACCCTAATGATTGAAAGTCTACTGAAAGTTATGTTTTCAACCTTGGTTTAGGACCTCTCACTTGGGCCTGTAAGAAAAAACAGGCTATTTCACTTTCTTCAACAGAATTAGAGTACCGAGCAATGATAAATGCAAGTCAGGAAGCCTTATGACTTCGATAGATTCTTTCAGAGTTTGGATTCCAATAGCAGAATCCGACCAACATTTGGTGCAACAATCAAAGTTCCATCAAGATCACCAAAGACCTAGTTCAACATCAACGCAACAAACACATCAAGCTACACATGCACTTCATTAGAAATCTCATTCATGATCAAGTTATTGAAGTGCTCTTTTTCCCTACAGAAGATCAAGTTGCAGACATTTTCACAAAGTGTCTTAGAGAAGTGAAGTTTTCCAAACTTTGATATATTTTAGGGGTTCAAAGTTGTCATTAAGAGGGGATAGGCTCTAATGCCTCATTCCTTCTCCTATTCTATCACTATTCTAAATCCTTCAATCCTATCCCAAGTTGTTCTTAAGGGGGGATGTTAGGATATTTAGACCTTTGCAGTTAGTTAAGATCTACTTGGTCTAATGTGTAGTTAGGTAAAAGTGTGTTTCTTAATATGTTTCTTTAGTATGCATTAGTATGCATTTGTAGTTAGGAAATCCGACAGTCATGATATGTTCTCGACATAGAGTGATCCTACGGTTCATATTCTCCTCGATCTTAACAATCAGTGATCTATGGCTTAACACCCGATTGGTCCATGATATCTATTTAAAGAGAATGGAGGGTCATTCGCCCATGATCAATTGTGAAAAAATCTCTTGTAAAATATATTTGTAATATTTTTCTTTTACATTAGTAAACTGCTCCAAGTGGCTTCATTCGCTGGGGCCATGGATGTTTCCACATAGGGGTCTTACCACATCAAAACATCGGTGTGTTGATATTTGATATGTTTGTGTGAGTGGTTATTAAATGTGTTCGTCCTCTATTGGAATACCTATGTTGTCGAACACTAGTATGTCGAAGGAATATTGGGAGAAGTTGGATAGAAGAGAAAGGAGTACTATTCCAATCTGTCTAGTAGATTCGGTGTTGTTGAATGTATCGGGAGAATCAATAGCCACGAAACTACGGGGTATGTTAGGGAATTTGTATCAATTAAAGTCCCTGGTAAACAAGTTGTCTCTTCGAAAGAAGTTGTATCATCTTAGGATGGAAGATGGAGATTCTGTGACAAAACATCTAAATTCCTTTAATACTCCGATAAGTCAACTTGTCTCTGTTAACATTATGATTGCAGAAGAAGATAAGTGTATTACTTTACTATGTTATTTTCCAAACTCTTGGGATAATATGGTTGTAGAAATTGGTAGTACCACTCAATCTACATTGAAGTATGAGGATGTAGTTTCATCCTTGTTATCTGAAGAGATGAGGTGGAGAAGCATGGATAGTCAGAGAACAGATGATTTATTTGTAAGAGATCATACCCAAGACAGAAATCATGGTAACTCTTCCGGGGGGAGATATAAATATACAGGTAGATCTAAGTCTCTAGGAAAATCTTTGAGGAAATGTTGGAAGTGTGGTAAAATAGGGAAATATAAGAAAGATTGCAAGTCTAAGAAGGTTGATAAACCAAAGGGATCTGATAATACCTCTTCCATAGAGGCAAAAAACCTCCACTGAAGAAGGAGGTGATGTTTACTTGGCATATGAAGGTGCACATGCAGACCGTGGTGTATGGTTGATCGAATTAGGTATGTCATGTCATATGACTCCTCATAGGGAGTGGTTCTATGAATATGAAAAACACGATGGTGGTGATGTATTCCTAGGAGATGACTCGACAACCAAAATCATAGGACATGGAAGTGTTAAGTTGTTGCTAAAAGATGGAAGGATTAGAACTCTCACTGGGGTTCTGCACATTCCAAAACTATCAAGGAGCCTAATATTTGTAAGCAAGTCGGATGATGTAGGAGTGGATAATGTATTGGGAAAGGGCACTTGCAAGATGGTACGAGGAGCAATGGTGTTGATGAGGGGATTTCAGTGTGGAACTATGTATAAATTGTTGGGAACACTTATACTAATGGGTGTAATATTTTTGTTGTCCCTGAGCAGAGAAATAAAGAAGACAAGACCAATATTGTCCCTGGAAAGAAGACCATGTTGTGGCATTAAAGACTGGGGCATATTGGAGAAAAGGGCCTTCAAACACTACATGGTAAAGGTATGATTGAAGGTATCTCTAATTGCACTCTTGATTTTGATTTCTTTTAAGATTTCATATATGGTAAACAAAACCGAGTAATATTCCCATCTGGTGCTACAAGAGCAAAGGGGATCTTAGAGTTGATACACAGTGATGTGTTTGGACCTGTTCATGTTCCATCACTAGGTAAATGTGTGCATTATGTTTCATTCATAGATGACTTCTCAAGGAGAAAATGGATTTATTTTCTTAGAAAGAAGTCTAAGGTATTTGATAAATCTAAAGAGTTTAAGGCTCTGGTACAAAATTAGACAGAGAAGAAAATAAAGGTATTGAATTCAAAGAATGAATTCGAAGAATTCTTTAAGAAGTGTGGTATAGCAAGGAAAAAAACTAATCCATACACACCTCAACAAAATGGAGTTGCATAAAGGATGAACATGACATTGATGGAAAAATCAAGGAGCATGCTTAGTGGTGCTGAGTTAGGACAAGAATTCTGGGCAGAGGTAGTGGGTACAACATGTTACCTGGTCAATCGATCACCCTCATCAACGCTTGATGATAAAACTCCACATGAGGTATGGACTGGTAAGAAACCCTCTCTTGAACATCTTAGAGTGTTTGGTTGTGATGCCTATGGTACATGTTCCAAAGGAAAATAGGAGTAAGTTGGATAATAAAGCTGAAAAGTGTATTTTTGTCGGTTATAAAGATGGTGTGAAAGGTTATAAGCTTTGGAACCCAGAAACTAAGAAGATTGTTTATAGTTAGGATGTTGTTTTTAGAGAGGTGAAATATGTTCCCAAACAATAATTCCTACCAAGGCAAGAAGAACCTGAGAAAATAGAGTTTGAGTTGGATGATGCAAAATCTGAATCAACTGAAGAAGATGAAGTAGAAGAAGAAGAACCTCATACCCCATTATTGAGGAGATTAGTGAGGGAAAGAAAGAAACCATAAAGGTATAGTCCACCCGATTTTCATTCTTATTTTTCTTTATCTATTACTGATGATGATCCTAGAACTATCAGGGAAGCATTGAATTCAAAGGATAGTAAACTCTGGAAGAAGGCCATGGTTGAAGAAATGGATTCCTTGGATAAGAATGAGGCATGGGATCAAGTTGAGTTTCCGGTTGGAAGAAAATCTATTGGTATCAAATGGTTGTTTAAGAAAAAGTTTAATGTACAAGGGAAAGTGAAGAAATACAAAGCTCGATTAGTAGAAAAAGGTTATTCCCAGGTAGAGGCAATTGATTTTGGTGAAATTTTTTCTCCTGTCGCCAAGTTAACTTCTATTATATTTCCTTTATCTATTGTTGTTGCTTTTGATCTTGAAGTGGAACAAATGGATGTGAAGACAATATTTATACATGGGGATAAGGAAGAAGAAATCTACATGAAGCATCTAGAAGGATTTGTAGTGACGAGAAAGAAATAGTTGGTCTGTAAGCTAAATAAGTCACTATATGGTCTGAAGCAATCACCTAGAATGTAGTACCAAAATTTTGACACATACATCCTTGGATTTGGATTTGTGAGAAGCAAGGTTGATCATTGTGTATAGTCCAAGCAGGTTTGTAATCACTTCATTTATGTAGTGTTGTATGTTGATGACATGTTGTTGGTAGAAATAACACGGATGTTATCAAGGAGGTGAAATCATAGCTATCCTCCAAATTTGACATGAAGGATCTTGGTGTTGATAACTTCATTATGGGAATGGAGATTAAAAGAGATCGTGCAAAAAAAAAAAACTGGTTGAATCAGAGAAAATATGTTGAGACGATATTGCAAAGGTTTAATATGCATGGAAGTAAACCGATCAAGGTTCCTATTCATATAGGTGTAAGGTTATCTATAGATCAGTGTCACAATAAACAAGAACAAGAAGAGGACATGTCCCATGTTTCTTATGCCAATGCAGTTGGCAGTTTGATGTATGCAATGGTTTGTACTAGACTGAACATTGCACATGCAGTGGATGTTTTGAGCATGTATATGTCAAAACCAAGGAAGGAGCATTGGACAATAGTAAAGAGTGTCTTCATGTATTTGTGTGGCACTACTAGTTATGGATTGTGCTACCAAGGAAGACTTGGATTGGACAAAGTGTTGGACATACATGGGTTTGTTGATGTAGACTAGGATGGAGATATGGATTGCATAAAATATAGAAGTGGGTATTTGGTTAACTTATTTGGAGGAGCAATCAATTGGATGAGAAAAATACAGGTTGTAGTGGCACTCTCAACTATAGAATCATAATACATGGAAACCACTCATGCAAGCAAGGAAGCAGTATGGTTGTAGAGATTGTGTTCAAGTATTAGGTTGGAACAAAAAGCAGTGAGATTAGATTGTGACAGTTAGAGTGCAATCTTTCTGGCAAAGAACTCTATTTATCATTCAAAGACAAAGCATATTGATATTCAATATCACTTTGTGAGAGACATGGTTGAAGAAAATAATGTATTGCTAGAAAATGTTGACACTTTGAAAAATGTTGCAGATTCATTGACAAAGTCTGTGAGCACAAAGAAGTTATCCTGGTGTAGAGGAACAGTGGGCATTGTTTCCCTAGATTGTTGACTATGTAATCCTGTGAACCCCTGTATGAAAAGAAAACAACAAGTGGGAGAATGTTGGGTATGTGTTATATTCTTTTCATGTGTGTGTAGGGGCATGTCAGATTCGACAACTGCGTCTGACGATCCCAACTTCCTTTGCTCTTTGTGTCATATGCGCCAAGCGTTTTCCTCGGGGGTCCCAAGGGGGCCAGGTTTGACCCCCCTGGTTACGCGCAACGTTAAGGGTAACACCCCAATTTGTTTTTTTGCAGTTTTTGTATTTTAGTAGATTTTGCTATTTTTAGTGGTTTTCTAAATTAATATCGGATTAAAAGATTAAGATTTTGGTAACTACAAAATACCTAAAATATTATATATATTGTATGGTAAATGATGAAATTAATATGTATGAGTAATTGATTAATTTTTGTTTTGTTTACAAATCTATATGCATTACTTTATTTCAAAGGTTTAAACTTGCAATTTAAAACTTGCATTTTAATACCTTATTATATTTAATTACAAAGTTTAGAAATCCATTCACATAAGTTACTTTGAATTGGAAGGCTTTCAAACTTGATATGGATGCGAAGATTTTAAAAATACATCACTCTCTAAAAGTAAAGTGTTTTAAGTTGGTAGGATTGAGTTGACTCCACTTAAAACAAATCTCACTTTGTTGACAAAGATAAAGTAAAAGAGTTAAAAATATGAGATAAAAATGAAAGATTACAAAGATAAAATAAACTAGGTAAAAATATGAAACAAAGATTAAAAATATTAGTTTTTATTTGTAAAAATGTTTGAAATTTGAAATTATTTTTTTCCATATTATATTTAGAGAATATAAATATAAATTTTCACATTCATTCTAAAAAAATATTCATTATTAAAGCAAATACATTTAAGATGTCTCTATCTCACCTTCAATTTAATATATCTCCCCAGTTCAACGGATTGATATTTTGATATTTTTACAGATATCTTAATGTAGTAGGAGAAACAAACCAAAAATAAATAGACCTGGCATGGGAGCCTTGTGCACAAATATCTTTCGACATTAACGGAGTCGGAGAAACAAACAAAAAAATAGAGCTGGCATGGGAGCCTTATGCACTGTTGAATGAAGCCTTATCCACAAATATGTTTCAACTTTAACGGAGTCGGAGAAACAAACAAAACATAGAGCTGGCAAGGGAGCCTTATGCACTGTGGAATTAAGGGCTATCATATCGACCTTCTATGTTGGTGGATTTTGTAATAATCTGATCTAAATTTCATCTAAAAATAAATTTGCATATCAACAATCATGAATTGTGTTTTTAGGTTAAATCCCATACTCAAAATCATCATTTGAGCAATGCAAACCATATTTCAACAATTTTTCATCATTTGGGCAATGCAAACCATATTTCAACAATTTTTCCTTTGCAGATACAGGGCAATTTAAGTACTCGTATCAAGCGCCGCCTTATTCACGACTGGAAGCCGCACCAGACCTGTCCGGAACATTATATTGAGAGAGATTCTCTGCTGAGAATCTTGAACATTTGTAAAGTTCAGGTCAGAAAACTTGTCATTTCGGGTAAGACTCCCAGAGATGTATAAAACTCGCCAAAGACAAAAATGCCAGAGAAATTGCTTTGGATTCCACTGTGTAAAGGAAGGGAGAAGGGACAGAGAAGTTGTCAGGTTATTTACAAATAATAAGCAAAGTATCTTCAGATCAACAACACGCAGACGCCTCTAAGACGACGCACAATGAAAACAGCAGGTTCGGTGACTCAAATTATCTGTTGATTTCTTCGACCTACCGCTGCAGTATTGCCGTTGTACATCAGTAGGGTATCCTTCACCTCCCAACCTCTGAAATTCGTTGCCCTTTCTCTTCTTGTCGTTGGCCATTAATCTAATTCGATGCATTCTCTTCTTGGGACACACACGCCCTCTCACTGTTACCTTCTTCTGCGTCACGTCGACCACATAGTCCAGCAAATCTGCCCATTATCACAATAGACAGATTTAGAAAATAATAAAACAAAATGAACACAAGGGAGCGTTAAAATATTTTTTCATTATTCGTTTCACTGCAAAATTTAATGCCTCGATGTGCAGAATGTGATGAAGAATTAACATACTGTCCATTTTGGAGAGCACTTTGGAGACCCTGTCGCGGCACTGTAGGCACCACATATTAGCATTCAGAATAATCACCTGAACCTGTTTGTGACAACATCAGTAAGATCAGACTTTAGAGTAATCTAGAGAGTTGAGTTCATATGTCGGAACAAAGGGGATTGACAGTATGCGATAAATTAGAGGGTAATTGCAGAGATGGGCTTACTCCGGGCATTGTTAAGGCTTCGGCGGACCGCAGAAGCTGAGCCGTTGGAGCCATTTCTGAACGTTGATGAGTGAAGAACATTATGCAGATGCGAAAATCAGGTCCTGAGTTCCCATTGTTTCTGGATGTATCGATCTGATGATGAAGATGACGATATGATCCGTGCGTTGGCATTGAAGGACGGGATTGGTAGAGGATTAGAAGTGTTATTGGTGATGTGAAAGATTCTCTTCCCTCCTGATAGGTATCATGTCTTTGCATTTAAGTTAAACTTTATAGGTATCATGTCTTTTTCTAATTAATTAATGAGGTAATCGATGTGGATAAGTGGCGACTGCCGTATTCAGATAAAGATAGATGGTTGCTTTTCTTGGGGGGCTTACTGACAGTAAGGATGAGGTGGTTGTTGTGGTTGCCATCCAACCCTGAGCCCTCTGAACCCGCTGCCATGAAATCAAACAAATAATTCAATACGGATTTGTGTTGGGATGCATCCAGCGGCTGGGTAGGGTTTGGTATAGATTCGCATGATTTTTTCGGGCGGTACAAATCGTTGAACGGAGGGCAACGGTGGCTTCTGAGCAAATCCGGGGAAATAAGGACCAAGAATACAAGGAGACTTTCTTATTTCCCACTAGTTGGCATAGTAGCTCTATCCTTTGGCAGAACATGTAGATGATTAATAGAGAGAAATTACACCATTTCAAGTTCAAATTTTAACATCCCACTTGTATAATATTCTTTTGGAAGAGGAATTGCACTTGTCACAAGACCACTCATAGAATCATATATATGTGAATTCTTTATTTGATAAATCAACAAAGAACTTCTTTGGTTGTTGTGTGGGATATGCTATGAATGTACACACTATGAACTATCATTCTCACATAAACTATTATAGGACAATTAGGTTTAGGTTTTTGGATTGTAATTGTATATGCAATCCATCAATTGCACTACTATAATTGAACATGTTGATATGTTCGATATTAGCAAAATGGATATCTAATGCAATGTCCAACAATTATGACTCACAAAATAAATTATTATGATTGTTAAAAGACCCACAATTAAAATAACACTAAAAGGCAACTTATCAACTTCTAAATCCTTATCTTTGTCTCTGTCAAGGCAAGCACTATGTGGTCACACATATCTTATACAAACTAGAAATTAAGTATCATTCTATTATGGCTCTAACTTTGATAGGAGTAGTTGAGTAAGACTCAAAGTCACACTGCTTGCTTGTCTCTTGGCATAATTTTAGTCATCATATCAGCATGGTTGTCATCTGTAAGTATCTTTTCTAAGGTAAAATTTCCTTCACCTATGCTCACACTTGTTGTAGAGGGTTGGAACCCCACATGGGAACACTGCCCACCAAGCATCGAGCCATTGACCCATCCAGCAATTTGAGTTCAAGAAACATTTCGGGGGTTGGGGATCCAATTGACCCCATATGACCACTATCAATGGCTCATATATGTTGGCTTCCCAGATTTGATGGCTTATATCTTAAGGCACTTTTTCAAAAGCTAAATCCCAACATGGGTCCATTCTCTACACATCTACAACCATACGTGGACAAGTGTAAACCCCGTGACACCGTGGTTGCCAAGCTCAAACTTTACGTCACTATGTTGTCACATTCTCTACCTCTCCCTCATGCGTATGCAACGAGGCATTGGACCAGGGGTTGGAATCCTAGTCCCCAGACATCAACGTGTCAGGACTTCTAAAGGGGCTTGGGCTTAGAATTATTCTGGTGTCCGGTGCTCCGGTGCCCCGGGACGCAGAACTCCCTCTTGAGCTTGGTTACGAAACTCGATAGCTGAGATTTACTTGGTGCTATGATCTGACAGTGGTAATTATTCCATCTCTGGACGGTTGAGATCGACCTTGTTCACTAGATCGACAATTGTTGTCTCTCATTGCTTTATAGGGTAATTTCAAAGAGCGGTATCCTATCGTTGGATGGCTGGGATCGATTCCAACTTATGGATCGACAGTTACTAAGTTTCATCGATTTCATTTAGTGTTGAATGGGTTATTACTTATTCCTTGAAACTTAGCAGTCCCGCAACCTCACGCTGCATCATTCAATTGGTTACATTTCTAGGGCATTTCCAGCCTTAACTGGTAATAATCACGATAATTACAACTATGATATCAATCCATAGAGATAAAATTTGTTTCACAATTTAGTCAAACATAATGCAAACATGTTAACAATTTCACTTCTACACTTTATATTCATCCTATGCAGGTCCAATATACGAACATGTGGCTCTATTATAGGTAGATCACTATGAATATATACACATATATAAATATTTTATTTACACATGTGATATAACAAAAGAAGCACACATTAATTACATAATTTTTCTCATGCACTGATTACACAGTCCTAGGCATTCGTGGCAACAAATAGACAAAAGTATAATCTCAAAAGACATTACGCATGATTGTGGAGTATAATTACCAATTCTTGTACAAATTTGGAAACAAATGCCCAATGATAATTCAAATAGTAAATACTCATGACATGAAATATATAAACATAGTCCATGTACAAATTTAATAGGAGCATATTGAGCATAATAACACAATAGTATTCGTTAACATGAATACAAAGTTATTCATACAAGAATTCAGAAAAATAGATGGTGAACCACTTATCTGGTATAAATAGCCACTAAATGCATGCAAACCTCCAACTTTTCTCCTAGCCATAGACTCTGTTGCCCAGAAACTAACAGCAGGTCACCCTCAAGCTGGGCTTTGGGAAAAAGGGATTCCTATCCCACGCGAGTCTGCTAAACAACAGTAATGCTCATATTTAAGTCTCAACTCCAGCCAACTACAGTCTCTAATTCCCTACATTCTTGTCCCACCCAGGAAGTGTGCCCCATTGGATGCCCCACCTCCTTTTCGGGCTTTAGCAACAAGCCGAACAGGAAGCCTTAGGGCCCTGTAGTTACAATTGGCACTTTGGGAATTCAATTCCCAGTTATTCTCCCACCTGGAGAGAATGATTATGGGCCTCACAACCCACCTCTTATGCAACATACAATCTTGAAAAACTGCCTCTTCAGATCCAATTCACCAGAAAACGCTTCCCAACTCCCCACCCCATGGTTATGGTGATGGAAGCAAGTATAGATGGTAGAAAAGGAGATGATCCTCTTCCACGATGGTGAGAAAATGAAAGTTCAAATCCGAAACTACACTCTATTCCCCCATTATATTTGCATGTGCATAAAATGACACTTGTCACTTTATGATCTACCTTTGCATCCACTTGTTGATCTATTCCTCTTCCATAGGAACTTAGGATAACATAATGCATATGCATTCCTAAGTTAAATTTTAGAAATTATAATTAAAAATATTCTATTGGCCTAAGCCCCTTAGTCTTAGCTCCTTAACCTAAGACTCTTATCCCATTTTCCCCTTTTCTAGTGGATTTTATCCCCCTTGCTCTTTTGTTGGGTCGGTCTGCATGCAATGGTGTGATTTTATTATTATCCAATTATGATTATATAATACACAGGATAGGCCTACATTCCTTTTAGTGCTTACCATCCTATTTAGTACACATGCACTATGTCCTCAAAGTAACATGGCTCACCATCCTATATGCTCAATTACAACTGGGGTCAACCTGGGGTATTACACCAATGGCGAGGGAGTTTACAAGTATTTATAGTTTTAATTCTGAGCGTCTCGATCCTTCGATGTGGGAAAACTTTGGAACACGATTTAATCTAGAAATGTTTGGGTCAACAACAAAGAAGTTTATGAGTGTCTCTACTCTATATCAAGTGATAAATTTCTACACATTGTGATTTCAATGTCTTTGGTATCAAGCAACAATTTCTAGAGTTTCTGGTGATGGGGGGCGTGGTAGTTGAAACAATGGTTTCCAGAAGCCAAAATTACTCTTCACTATTAACATTCTCCCACTTGAAGATAAATGCAGGCTCTAGGATAATAAACTACATATGTTGATCCTTTCTCAAACCTTCTCATTAAGTCACGCTCATGCCTACCAAGCTTCGACACGGTGCTTGCTTGTCTCTTGCAAGAATTTTGGTCAACATATCAACAAGGTTCTCATCTGAAATCATATTTTCTACGGTAAAATGTGCTTCCTTCAATACTTGCCAAATTAAATGGTACTTGATGTCAATGTGCTTTGTCTTTGAATGATATGTCAGGTTTTTTGCTAAATGGATGGCATACTAACTATCACAATACAATACATATTTATCTTTTTTTATTCCCAACTCTCCTAGGAATCAATGCATCCACAATATCTCTTTGGAAGCTTCTGCTGTAGCTATGTATTCTGCCTCTATGGTGGAAAGATTCTGCTACAACTATGTATTCTGCCTCTATGGTGGAAAGGGATACTACTTTCTGTAGTCTAGATACCCAATACATTGTTGCACCTACAAAGGTATATACATAAGGTCAGTAATGGAATTTGTAGTGTTCACATCTCTAGCCATATCTTCATTTGTATAACCTTCAATCACAACATCATTATTACTGAAATATAGACAATAATGACTAGTACCCTTTAGATACCTCAAAATCCTCTATATTCCTTGTCATTGTTTTTTTTTCTAGATTTGCAAGGAACCTTCTCACTACTCCCACTAAATGTGAATTATTTGGCCGAGTACATACCATGGAATAAATCAAACTACCAATTACTGAAGCATAAGGAATTTTACTCATTTACTCCTCCTTGTCATCACAAGGGCACAAATCAACACTCAGTTTAAAGTGGGATGCAAGAGGTGTACCAACCGGCTTGGCATCCATCATATTCAACTTATCAAGCAACTTCTTGATATATTTTTCTTGTGACAACCACAATTTTCTATCCATTTGATCATTTATGATCTTTATTCCCAATATTTGTTGTGTTCGACGCAAATATTTCATTGCAAACTGGCTGCCCAAGTCCTTCCTCAACTTGTTAATCATATTCTTATCATGTTCGACAACCAACATGTCATCCACATACAACATTAGTATAATGTACTTTTCCTGGCCATGCCTCTTAATGTAGACACAATGATCATCCTCTAGTCTTCTAAATCCAAGTTCCTATACCATTGGTGAGGTGCCCACTTTAGTCCATAGAGGCTCTTCTTCAACTTACAGACCAAGTTTTGTGTAGATTTTATATTGAAACCTTTTGGTTTCTCCATATAGATATATTCTTCCAATTCACCATGAAGGAAGGCTATCTTTACATCTAATTGTTCACATTCCAAATCTAAAGCAACGACAAGACCAAGAATGATTTTAATATATGACATCTTAACAATAGGAGAGAATATTTCAATGAAATCAATACCTTCCTTTTGAGAAAATCCTTTCACTACGATCCTTTCCTTATATCTTTCCTTTTTCCTTTCTCCCTCATGCTTAATCATGTACACCCATTTTTTTTGTAGGGATTTTCTTCCTTTTGGAAGCTTCACCAACTCCTAAGTTTCAATTTCCAACAAGGACTCCATTTCTTCCTTCATAAATTTCTTTCATTGTTTGTTGTTCTCAATTTTACAAACCCCCTGAAAACCATCAGTTTCACCTTCATTAGTGAATAAAATATAATTTGACGGAGGATACCTTAGTGAAGGATTGTGATGCCTAATAGATCTACAAGCCAATTATGGTGGTGCGTTTTTAGGTTGGAATTATTGCAACGATTGTTGTACAATTTCTTCTTGTTGTTGTTCATCATCTTCAATTTTTTGTTCAACTTGCTCTTGAATATGCTGCTCATTTTCTTGCAACAATGGAGTATCAATTTGTTATTTGACAAACCTGTCAACAACTTTCTTGACCTCCATATTACCTGTATACTTCTTAAACATATCTAACTCATTGAATATGAAATCCTTGCTTATAATAACTTTATTGTTCACTGAATCCCACAATCGATAACCAAACTCACCATTTGCATATCCCAGAAAAATACACTTCATGGTTTTATCATCTAGCTTAGTTCTATTCTCTTTGGGAATATGCACAAATGCATCACATCCAAATACTTTTAGGTGAGAATAATTTACTCTTTTACCCATCCAAACTTATTCAGGAATACCACCA
>JZKD02S1661967.1:0-19593 GCA_000966675.3 Picea glauca
GTAAGTTTCGGCATTAGAAACCCCGAGTCCCGATATTGAACTAGGGATTGGCGTTTCTCTAATGCAGGTTTGTGGGAGATTAACCCAAAAAAAATTTAAATTATGATAGTGGGTGCGTTACATCGTTTCACATGCTCAAATAGTCGATTGACAAATAGACATCCTAATCTTTCCAACGATACTTTCAAATATAAATTTGGAGCTCAAGAAGGCAGTCAAAAGTTCCCCTCAATATGAGGCAGAGTGTAAAGCCCGAAAATGTCAGAGCCCGCATTTTCACATGATCCATATGTCATTTGGCATAATGATGGAATGCTAAATGCCGAAAGTTAAGAAAATTGGTGATGTAAGGTGGTATTATGACTTATGGTCTAGGTTTGATGCTCTGTGGTACTTGCAAACCTCCATTTGTCATTTCGACTTGAAACCATGGCATCACAAAAATCTATGAAGTGATTGTTTCGTCTAATTGTTTGATGATTCACATGGCCCTCATAACTTCAAGTCCCGAGAGATATATTCATGATGATTCCCAATTTAATTATGATTTGAAATACATCAAGTCCAAAGTATTATTTATGTTCATTATATGAAATCCCTTTGATTTTGTTATCAAACCCGAGTCCGCAGTCATTGTCATTATACCATATGAAGGTCGAGTTTTCTGTTATGCATATTACAACTCCATCTGTCATCCAAATGCCACAGAAGCCCGAGTCTTCTCTGTTTCATTAAGTCTGATTTTTCAGCTATAATCAAGCCTGACTTTCTAGTTATGACTTGTTAAAGATTTGGTCTATCTCATATAACCCAAGTCATCCCTATTTTGTTCCTTTCAATTCGACATACATCCATTGTTTCCTCCTGATTTTAGGTGTATTGTCTCCCCAGCTTGTAGGTTTTTGCTAATTTGCAGGTACAGGGTAAGGAACCAATTGATCAACTTGTTGATGATTACCCTAATCTGCCAACTCCTACTCCTCCAGAGGAACATAGTATGCCTTTGGTTGAAGCATCTACTAGCAGACCAGTACCAACCAGATCACAGAAGATAAACCAATTACTGAAGAAGGTTTATGAGTTAGAATACTCTAAGAAACAAATCAAGAAGAAGAATGCACAGTTAATTGATAGAAATGTGGAATTATATGACATTAGTCAGGATGTCAAGGATAAACATTACAAGACTCTGGATAGGAACAAACTACTGATGAAGGAGAAAACCATGATGTACAGACAACTTAGACTCCTAAGGCTGAAGATGAAAGAAATTCAAACTCCAACTCCCAAGCACTTAGGGTTATAAACCCTAGCAGAATTGGCCACTTCTTTAGAGAAGGAAACAGAGCCTCCTACACAACAAACTGAAGTTTCCAGCCCTGTACAAGGAGGAGCAGCATCACCAAGCAGCCTTGATCACTCATAGAAGCAGCAGGGTAATTCATTTTTCCAATTTTGAACATTTTCAAAAAGTTACAGGTTTCGGTGGTTAAAAGGCCTAGATTTTTCCTCTCTTAACCACCGAAAGTAGATCTTTTCGGTGGTCAAACATGCCCAGATTTTTATCTCTTAACCACCGAAACCTGTTACATGGCAGCAAGGTCGTATTTTTGCCCAGATTTGACTTTTTCTCAACCAAATCTTTCGAGGTTGGTTTCTAAAGATGCATACTAATTAAATACATAAGATTTAAGGTTTTATCTTGATGTATTTAATGTTTAAGAAGGTGGAAAAGTGAAAATGGTGACCTAGTTCATGAGAAAAAAACTGTCTTTTTTGTCAAAGGTGGCAAATTCGAATTTCCTATGAAGATTCATCATCCTTGGAAGGTTTTCTACATCTGTCAAAGAGTTTGGAGGATATGAAGGCTATCAAGATAGAGTTTGACTCCTTAGATAGGATCTTTTCCTATTTTTTTTTGACTTTTCATTTTTAGTATTCTAGATCCATTTTTATAGGATCTCATCCTACACTTGTTGTATCTATTTTGATTTGACTATTTTTAGCAAATCTGATCCATCTTTCAAGGATCTAGATTTCATCTTGTAAGGCTATAAAGCCAAATACATTTGGAGCACCAAAGGGTTCGATTTTGAGTTCTATATTCTACTGTTTTTGTATGAAAGACATTTTCTTTTAATATATCAAGCCTGCAAGCTTCTTTCATTTATTATTGTCAGATCCTCCTTCATCTTTGTCTATGCATATGAGTTGAATTCGTTATTTTGTCTCTATTTAATGGTAATTCTTGTGTTGCATGAATATAGTTAGACTATCTTGAAGATACAATCCAGAGATTAGGATATTCATATTGATCCAAACCCACACTTATTATTGAGAAAACAGTTTCCAAAAAGATTAAGTTACCAGGCATCTCTGACTTACAACCTAGGAGAGTTTCCTGGAGTGATAACAACTATCACCAAATTCTGGCCAAGCGAACCAGAAGAACCATAAGAAGGGGAACGCCTCTTTCACTCGCAGATGTGGGTCAAGGGGGCTCCGATTCATTTCATTGTCAACAGCGGTAGTCATAAGAACTTGATTTCAATAGAGGTCATCAAGTGGTTGGACCTACCAACGACACTGCACCCGCAACCCTACACCATCGGATGGCTTTGTCAAGGAAGAGATCTTTGTGTCATCCAACAGTGTCGTATGCCCTACGACATCAAGCCTTTCAAAGATGATGTATTGTGTGATATTTCTCCCCTTGAAGTTTGCAATGTTCTTTTAGGACAACCATATTTGTGGAAGCGTCATGTTGTGTATGAATCGAGACCCCGCAATGTTATTATTACTTTGGGTAGACAATTGTACAGGATCCCAGAGGTGGCACCGCCTACTATTATTTCTTTAATATCTACTAAGCAATGCAGTAAGGTCATTTCATAGACTGGGAAGTTCATCTTCTTTGTGATCCGTGCTCACAGTAAGCATAAGGTCACCACCACATCCGTGGCCTCTACATAATGCCTCTCTTTGCAGCAGAAGCAAGTGGATGGGATCGTGGAAGAATGCAAAGACATATTCTCCTCAGCTACAAGGGTACTGACACACTGCCAAGTCAAGAATCCAAGTGATCTGACCCCCAACCCACCTCTACCTAATGGACCAGTCTATCGGCACTCGTTGATGGAGAATGACGAAATGCGTCAGATCCAAGAGCTTCTTCAAAAGCAGCACATCAAACCAAGCTCCTCCCCTTATGGCAACCCGATTGTATTAGTGAAGAAGAAGGATGGGACTTGGAGACTCTGCATTGATTACAGAGCCTTAAAAAAAAATCACAGTCAAGAACCGCTACCCCATTCCCGGGATTGATGAACTTCTTGACCAAATCAAGGGGGAAAATTTATTCAACAATATTGACCTGAAGTCTGGCTACCACCAGGTTCCCATTGAACCAACTGATGTCTATAAGACATCCTTCAAGTCTAAATAAGGTCTCTACGAATGGCTAGTCATGCCCTTTGGTTTAACAAATGCACCAGCCACTTTCATGAGGTTGATGGATGATGAATTGAGACCCTTCACCAAATCCTTTGTGGTAGTATATCTGGATGACATCCTTATCTTAAGCAAAACATGGGAGGAGCACATGCAACATCTTTAGTGGGTTTTGAGCACTCTGCGACAACACAAGCTTTATGCCAACCCGTAAAAATTCTCTTTTAGCATGAACAGGGACCAATACCTGGGCTACATTGTTGATGAGAATGGGGTACATGTTGAACCAACTAAGATCCAATTCATCTGTGACTAGCCAGCCTCGACGACACTGATCGATCTTCAGAGCTTCTTGGGACAAGCCAATTTCTACTGACGGTTCATGTTGGGATTCTCCCATATTGCATGGGCCCTCACCCAGGTGACCAAGGGTAGTGGTAGGGCCAATTTTGTATGGGGGGAGGAGAATCAACAAGCATTTGATGATCTGAAACATCGTTTGTGCTCAGCTCCAGTACTCTCCTTGCCTGATCTGCAACAACCATTTGAGATTGAGATTGATGCATCTGACTATGTTGTGGGAACAATTCTCACTCATCATGGGCATCCTGTGGAATACCATAGTGAGAGACTCTCAGATACTATCTAGAAATACCCCACCTATGACAAGGAAATGTATTCCATTGTACAAGCCTATCGTCAATGGAAACATTACATTCTAGGGAAAGACACGATCATACACAGTGATCACAAGCCTCTGCAGTTCATATAGACACAGGGGAAATTGCAGAACGACTGCCATCAGAAGTGGTCCACCTACCTGCAACAGTTCCATCTCAACATCAAGTATAAGACAAGTGTCTCCAATCATGTTGTTGACTGCCTCAGTCGGCCTCTTGTGGTTGAACTCACCACTGTGCTCCAGTCATGTGGACATGAAGCATTAGAGTGGACCCAAATTTATCAACAATATCCAAACTTCTCCACCACATATCATCTCTTGGGTACAGGCGCCACTATCACTGATTTTCACATTCAATATGAACCCTTATGCTACCTAGTCCATCTATGTGTTCCTACAAGCGAGTGTGCAAAGATGATTTTGGAAGCCCACTATAGTCAGGTGGTAGGACATTTTGGCATACAGAAAACTTTGGCTATTATTCAGAAACATTTTTATTGGCCAAAAATTTGACAGGATGTCAGCAAGTATATTAGATATTGCATTTTCTACGCCATTTCCAAGCCAGCCATCAAGAATAAAGGCTTATACACCCCTCTTCCTATTCCCAAGAAGTCGTGGGAATCCATATCAATGGATTACATGTCTAGTTTGTGGTCCACCAGGCATGAAAATGACTGCGTTCTTGTGGTCATTGATCAGCTTTCGAAGATGGCCATCCTCACATCCTATAAAAAGAATGTCACAGTGGAAGATGCGGCCAAGCTCTTCTTCGAATGAGTTTGGTTCCACTTCGGGATACCACAGATGATCATCTCCGACCGAGACAATAGGTTCCTCAACACCTTTTGGTCGAGTCTTTGGTCTTTGTTCGACACCAAGATCACAAAATCCACTACTTTCCACCCTCAAACCGATGGCCAAAACGAGGTCGTCAATCAGATGATTTTTCACATCTTGTGCATGTAAAATTCTAAGCATTCTCGTACATGGGATGAGAGTCTCCCATATGTCCAACACAACTACAACAAGGCTCTCTATAGTTCCATCGACCATATCCCATTTTAGGTGGGTCTGGGATTCCAACCCTTGGCACCCATTGACATTGCACTTCCTCTTTCCACCGCACAGACAAACTCTTCCCCTGATCAGTCTGCGATCGACAAAGCCGCCAGATTCATTGAGCGGATTTAGCACATCCGCCAATAGGTCCAGGATATTTTGCAGAAATCCAATGCTAAGTAAAAGAAGCTCCATTATCAACATAGGGTACCACGTCATTTTTAGGTTGGCGACAAATTCTCGTTACATTTGCAGAAGGAGCATCTCACCAAGCCCCATCGGAAGCTTCGCCCACTTCATTATGGGCCTTACACTATCACCAAGGTTGTGGGTAGCGATGCTTTTGAGCTCAACACTCCAACCTTCCATGTTCTGCATCCAATATTCAATGTGGACCTCCTTCGGCCATATTTTCCACTGTTATTGGACACCTCTTAGATTGTCGAACAACTGACACCAACAAATCTCAACCCTGACTGCATAGAACAAGCATCCACCGATCAGATCATGGACACACAGGTCAAGGGAACTCGCCAGCAACGAATCCAACTTTATCGGGTTGTCATGGTAGGGAAACTCCCACCCCAAGGCAAGTGGCTCACCCGAGGCCAAATCCAGTAGAATTTTCCTCACCTAATGGGGGAACTCAACGCAATGGAGACCATTTCTTCTTAAGGGGGGAGGATTGATATAGGTGGATATTGGTGGCCACCCACCTACTCCAATTGGCTCCTTGTGTCCATTTTTGTTCAACACATCCTTCTGTACTACTTTATAATTGTGATTTATACACTTCTGAGGTTTTTTGAAGCCCCACACATTCTCCAGGTGGATACGGGTGGCCTCTCGCCTAATCCAATTGGATTGTTTTGTATTTTTTCATGTCAACACATCTTGTTGTACTTTTAGGGTTGTTTTGGGGTCCTAAATGTAATTTATATTTCTCTGAAAGACCTTTCCAATGGGTTATCATGCACCTCAAATGGAGGTCATATGAAAAAGTTACGACCCTAAGAAGTTGAGGTACCAAATTACACCAACTTACCCATAGGGCCCACATGAATTTTGGTGTTTCATCTTCTAGGGTTAGGTTTTTGGATGTTTAGGGTTTTAGAATTCATGAGTAATATGAAAAGTGTTGATATTATGGTAGCTTCGGGAGGTATCAACCTCCATTGTGACCCTTTGACAAGATTAGAATATTTCGGAAGCAAGAAAAGAAGTAAATGTAACCCTAGAAGAGATGTCGACTGAGAGAGATAATTAATATGAATTAATTAGTACCCAGAATGAGAATTCGACCCAGGTAACCTGCCAAAGCCAGTATAAATACAGGGCACCAGTTCTCATTTTACACACAGCTCTTAGAATTACAGAGAGACACTTGTGTGCACTACAGTCTGGTAGTCTTGTGCACAAGTTCTGGAGAATGTGTTGCTGCCAATTCTGTAGCCTATTGATTCTATATTTTGGGTTGTACTCTCTGATCAACCTTGGTTACTTATTTCTTGGTTCATTATCCTTGCTTGACTATTGGATTGCTACCAAGATTCTTCTCTCTGTCAAGGTCAAGGTGCTCGGAGAGTGGCTTCGGCCTATGGTTGGGTGACAATAGTGATATTGTCTATGGTAAAACGAGCACATTCTAACAGGTTATGGGCCCACACCTCCTTCATTCAGTCTAACCGTTGGAAGGAATCATATCCATTAGGATACTAAGCTCATTGAAGACCTGTTGCTAGGGTTTACTAGTAGGAGAAGCTTCCAAGACACTGTCTCTAGGGTTACTAGCAGGAGGAGTTGCAAAAACCCTAAAACCATGATCCAACACCTTGTGATCGAACATATCGCTCAAGAAGAAGGTATTCAAGTGTGCCTTAGTCCAGTGCACCTCTTGGCACTCTCAGAAGGTAGAAACATCAAAATTGAAGTTTTGGATCAAGGCATGACCAGTCACCAGTCAACCGAAGTCATGAGTGAAAAGACTAGTCATCTACACTACTCGGCACCCACAGGAACAATTCAAGATGACATGTGGCTAATTGATAATGGAGCTTCTAGAAATATGATGGGAGATCAAGCCAGACTCTCAAATCTAAATGAGAAGAATACATCGTACAAGGTAGATCTTGGAGACAAAAGCACTTAACCAGTCGAAGGATTTGGACAAGCCTCCGTCAAATTGAAAATAGGTAACAATGTTCAATTGAGCAATGTCTTATATGTACCTAGTTTAGAAAATAATATTGTATCCATATCTTGTCTGGAAGACAAAGGAAACATAATAGCTTTTGTAGATGGAAAAGTGTTATCTTGGCATAAAGACTCCAGCATAGAGAATGCTATGGTTATTGGAACCCGTGAAGGAAATCTATATAGACTACTAGAACAAAATGAAGAAGCTATTGTACATGATGAAGTCAATCCCAATGAACTTTGGCACAGAAGGTACACTCATATTAACTATCAAGAATTACCTTTTCTCAAAAATATGGTTGAAGGAATACTAGAATTACAGTCTACACATGAAAGAATTTGAAAAGGATGTGCTCTTGGAAAGAATATCAAGAAACCATTCCCAAGAAACAACAATAGATCTAAGGAGATTCTAGATCTAATACACTCAGATATTTGCGGTCTGATGCCAGTCAAATATCTAGGAGGTTCTCTTTACTACGTAATCTTTATAGATGATTACTCAAGAAAGACTTGGTTGTATCTTCTGAAAACAAAGGACGAATTATTCAACAAGTTTCAAGAATTCAAAGCAGAAATAGAAAACCTCACAAACAAGAAAATCAAGACCTTGAGAACAGATAATGGAGGAGAATACACATAAAAGGAATTCATTGCCTTTTGCAAATCAATGGGGATTAGGAGGGAGCTGATTGTTCCTCATAATCCTCAACAAAATGGTGTAGCAGAAAGGAAGAACATGTCTATTGAAGAAACTGTGAAGGCACTACTAAACGATCAAGGTTTAACTATGTTCTTATGGGGAAAAGCATCCATGACAAAAATATATGTTCAGAATAGAAATACTCACTGCATATTGAAGGATATGACTCCAGAAGAATCCTTCTCAAGTAAGAAACCTAATGTGGAAAATCTAAGAATATTTGGATGTCCTGTTTACTCTCGCATTCCCAAGGACAAGGAATAAATTAGAACCATCAAGAAAGAAGGGCATATTCATGGGATATAGTGAATCATCCAAATCCTATAGAATATACATCCTAGAACAACATAAGATTGAAGTCAGCAGAGATGTGACCTTCAATGAAAAGATGGATTTCAAGAAATCCATAGAAGAAACTATAAAAGAAGAAGAATATGAAGAGCCTATTGAAGAACACACATGTCTTCCAGAAAACCAGAATGAAGAAAAGGAACAACTTGATCATCAGATGCAACCATGTGAGACCATTGATTCAGACATTGTACCTAAGACCAAGAAACGACTAGCTTGGCTTGAAGCAACCCTACAAGAAGCATAAAGACTCAAGGCCCCAAGTGGGACCTTCAGAAAAAGTAAAAATCCCAAAAAATTCTCCAGTTATGCAGCATGTATGACAAAGATTATAGATGAAGAACCTACCACATTTGAAGAGGCAGTTCTAAGAAACAATGGAAGGAAGCCATGACAGAAGAACACCAGTCCATCATGAAAAATGATGTATGGGAAATTGTGCCTAGACCTAAAGAAAAATCAGTAGTAACCTCAAAATGGGTATATAAGATTAAACATGCAGCAGACAGAAGCGTGGATAAATATAAAGCAAATTTCGTAGCTAGAGGGTTCTCCCAGAAGGAGGGAGAAGACTATGATGAAACATTTTCTCTAGTTGCCAGATATACTCTTGCCGCTTCCATGGGATGGACTTTACATAAAATGGATGTAAAGATGTCTTTCCTCAATGGAGCAATCTAAGAAGAAGTATATATTGAAAAACCTCAAGGGTTTGAATTACATTCCAGAGACACTCATGTTTGCAGAATAAAGAAATCCTTATATGGACTCAAGAAAGCTCCAAGAGCTTGGTATGTCAGAATATAAATCTATCTAATGAGACTTGGTTTCTCCAAAATTCATGCAGACCCAAATCTTTACTACAAAGTCATGAACAATGCGTCTGTGATTCTACTACTATATGTAGACAATCTATTCCTAATAGGTGAAGAGTCTCTCATCATCAAGTGCAAAAAGGAACTAGCTTCTGAGTTTGATATGAAATATCTTGGTCTCATGCATTATTACTTGGGACTAGAAGTATGGAAGACGCGTGGTAAAGTATTCCTTGGATAAGGAAAGTATGCAATAAAGATTCTTCAGAAGTTTGGAATGATGGATTGCAAATCCATGGACACGCCTATGACTACAGATATAAGAAAAGTAAGAGATTCAGATTCGGATCCAGTAGATCCATTACTATATTGACAATTGATTGGGTCATTGATGTATTTGGTAAATACTCGACCAAACATTTGTTTTGTCATAAACACACTAAGCCAGTTCTAGGTGGAACCTAGACATGAGCATTGGAAAAATCCAAAGCATGTTTTAAGGTATATATGTGGGACACTAAACTATGGTTTAATATATACAACATCAAGTGATATACAAATTCATGGATTCACATATTCAAATTGGGCAGGAAGTGCAGAAGACAGAAATAGTACTTCAGGGATGTGTTTCAACTTGGGCTCCGCTATGATATCTTGGGGAAGTACGAAACAGAAGTCTATCACACTCAGCACAACTAAAGAAGAATATATCATAGCATGTGATGCATGTACAGAAGAAATATTGTGGATAAAGTTGATTTCTAATTTATTTGATCAAGTTCCAAATTCGACCATAATACATTGTGACAATCAGAGTTGTATAAGACTATCAGAACACCCATTGTTTCATGAACGGTCGAAACACATTAAGATTGAATACTAATTTATTCGAGATAAAGTTCAGGAAGGAGAAGTAAAGCTCCAGTACATCCCCACAGATGAGAAGACAACATATATCTTGACAAAGCCTCTGTCCAGAATAAAGTTTACATATTTCCAAGACAAATTGGGGATCATGGAAATAACTCCCTTAACTGAAATAGAATGACTCTCCAGGTTGGGAGGGAGCACTGACATTGAATTAAGGATAGTCATTTTCAATTTTGAAAAATGGTCCATCTTGGGAAGTTTCTTTCCAGTTCGGAAAGTGGTTTGAGATTTCTGATAGACAGGCATTTTCCAGTTTAGAAAATGGTCAAGATCGAACAGTCATTTTCGTAATGAAAATGGTTCGATGGATTGTTGATGTACCATAGACAACGATTTCCCATTATGGTTAACATGGGAAATGATCTAGGACAGTCTCTCTTCTTGAAGGTCACTCTTAGTAGTGGTCAAGAAGACTCGTCTGCCTCGCTGGACAACCATTCTTTCGAAGCTCACAGTTGTGAGTAGTTTCGAAGAATGGTTCATTTTGGAGGTTGGTGCAGGACATTCATTTCCTTAGGAAATGGTCCACACAGCCATTTCCTTAGGAAATGGTCCACACAGTCATTCCCTAGGGCAGATTCATTCTCTCCAGGTTGCACTTGTTTAGTGCCAGAGGAATGGCCCAGATAGGTGAATGGTCCAGGTTCAACAATCAAGAACAGACTTTCCCTAGGGAAGACTCATTCTCTCAAGGTTGCACTTTGTTTAGTGCCGGAGGAATGGCCGAGGATAGGGAATGGTCCAGTCTTAAAAATCAAGACAATTATTATTCCTTGTTTGAGAAGAATAGTCCAGATATCCCATCATTGATGTTATACTCTAAGGGAAGATGCTCTTCCAGATCTCACATATGTGAGTGAAAGAATGGCCCAGATGACTCAGTTTATATCATAACATTGTTTTTGTGCAGGTTGATATCATTTGATATGTTGGAGACTGCATGTCTCCAGACAGTAGAGATATGCTATTGTGGTAGATATGTTCCACTGTTTGTGACTGTGCATCACATATTGAGTAGTTTTGTACTAGTATGGATAAACACAGTTTTTTTTTGTCAGTTGACATTGTGCCAGTTGTCATGGAGATTATCTAGTTGGATAATAATGAAAGTCCTCCTGATGCTACTAGTTGAATGGTTTTTTTGTGCTCAAGACCATTATCAGTTATACCTCCCTAGCTAGGAGAGAGTGTTGATATTATGGTAGCTTCAAGAGGTATCAACCTCCATTGTGACCCTTTGACAAGATTAGAATATTCCGGAAGCAAGAAAAGAAGTAAATGTAACCCTAGAAGAGATGTCGATTGAGAGAGATAATTAATATGAATGAATTAGTACCCAGAATGAGAAGTCGGCCCAGGTAACCTGCCAGAACCAGTATAAATACAAGGCACCAATTCTCATTTTACACACAACTCTCATAATAACAGAGACACACTTGTGTGCACTACAATCTGGTAGTCTTGTGCACAAGTTCTAGAAAAGGTGTTGCCACCAGTTTTGAAGCCTATTGCTTCTATCTTTTGGGTTGGACTCTCTTATCAACTTTGGTTACTTCTTGCTTGGTGCATTAGCCTTGCTTGGCTATTGGATTTCTACTAGGATTATTCTCTCTGTCAAGGTCAAGGTGCTCGAAGGGTGGCTTCGGCCTATGGTTGGGTGGAAATAGTGATATTGTTTATGGTAAAATGAGCACATTCTAACAAAAAGGGCCTTTGGAGCCTCATTGTAATCCATTCTTCTCAGACATATGCACGTAGAAGCCACATCTTTTCTCAGAGATAGCTACCACCATTCGAGTAAGTTTCAGTTCTACAGTTTTACAGTTTTAACCTATTTAATTATTTAATAGAATATACTGTTCACTCGATATTTGTGTTATTCTTCCTATCTCTGTGTTTATTGTATTCATTTTGTTAATCAGTTCGTTCCGCTCCTAAATCTGGATCACTCTATAAAATCAACTACAGACAAAATTATCCCTGGTGGAAACACTTCGGGAGATTGTTTGAATTGTAGGTCTTTCCATTGATCTCTATGTGAATTATTGGTGTATTTATAAATTTGTTCCTCAAACTTCTTCAAAAAATCTATCACACGGATTTTATCTACATTCAAATCAATGCTTTTGGAAATAACATTTGAAGAATGTGGAATCATGTTGTTGATATATCCATATCTCTTCCAATTGACTGTTATATTAGAAAATGATTTATCATTCATATCAATAGTATACTTTGAGTGAAACAAACTTATATTTCCACAACGATTACATTTTTTCCACCAACACTTTTTTTTGGTAAAATAATTCATCACCTTCTCTTTCACATAGAATTTCAGATATAAAAGCACAGAATGTGGAAGGAGGAGGTGAAACTGGCCATAAATTTTTACCAAAATCAAGAAAATTGTCATAATATAACTCAAATTCCACATGATAACGACAACAACAAGTGTCATGAACAATGACGGGTCTAACAAACCATGGTTTTTGTTGCACAAATGTATTGATGGAAATTTTAACTTCTTTGTACTCTTCTTTGAGCCTATTGAACAATTCTATTTGTGTCATTGGCAATATATGTTTTGGATGTTCTTCATATTGTTTTTGTATTATTCTTTGTCGCAACACATCCCTTGTATGTGGTGAAACACGTGATTCTGTCAACCAACAATTACGGGCCAATTCTTTAACATTTTATGCAAGTCTATCTTTGTAAGGTTCTCTAGAAATCATTGTCCAACAAGCAAGTTCATCATTTGCATATATTTGCAATCAAAATTTCCTATGTTTGTACAATGTTTTTCTTGACGTTCCCATGATTTTTTCCATGTGTCATGTCAAACGATCTTTTATATTATGAAACAACTGTTGTTTGAATCACTCTACGTGCAACACTGACATATTTTTTTCGATATTTTCCAAAAGCTTTTAATACACTAGGTATATTGTCAAAGACATTCTGTTTCACCTTTGTATCTTTTGTCGACTTTTGAATACCCAATAATGATGTAGCTTCTTTTAACAGAGTAAAAGTTGATCTTGTATTGTTACTGATTCATCTTTGAAAAAAGTATTATATATATTCTTAGTTCGATATCTTATATAATGCTTAGCTTCTTTCTTCCCAAATTTGTCAGTATCAACATTTTCTAATATTTCATCATCAATGTTGATAKATTCTCCTGCATATTTCAATTTAAAGTTTATATTAAAAAACAAAACCCAAACATAAATTCACTAAACTATATACAAGTGTTCATCTTGTATTATCTAAATTTATGTACATACTTATAGGTGATTTGTCTTCTGCTTCAATTTTGGTTTCAACATCTTCATCGATGTTATGAGACAAATCTATTTATGTTTTTTGAAAAACATCAAATCGTAAAATTACAATCAAACATATTAAACAATATTTTAAATTTGAATTATATACTTTGAATATATACAATATGTGCATGTATACCTGGTTGGACTTCTTCTTGTTGAAAATCTCTATTTACATTATCATCATTTCTTTCTTCAATATTTTCATGTTTTCATGTATATCTCCAATAACGCTCTTTCCTTTGATAGTTATGGTGATTTTCATCTCGAGTGCGATCAAATTTTCTCTTGCGCAAACTTTTTTTTCCCATGAGTATAGTTATCTGTAAAAGTTTTTAACAAAATCAACATTTCAGAATAGTCTCAGAAAAACTTCATTGTCACAAAAATTATTAAAAAATAATATCAATAATTTTATGTTCAACAAAGGCTTCACCTTGAAAAAATGTTCAACATTTAGCTTTCAACATATAAATTGTTATTCCGATAAAAACTTGAACTTAAAAAAATAAACTTTTATTTTGCATTCAAAATATCAATTACCTTGTTCAACAAAAATGAAAAAGATGATTCCAATTTTTTTTTTTAGGTGCTTTAGAAAACCATGAAACAAGCGATGAATTGTGTTAAATGTGTTCAATCAAAAGAATATTTATAAGATTTGGTGTGAAATGAAACGATACGATGTGTCTTTTCATTTTTTTTGGCCGATGGAATTCTCTCACCCATATTTCGGCCGAAAAAAAGGTTTTTCAGCCGAAAAGATAGGAAACCATTTAATTTTAATGGATTCTGTTAGAATTACGTTTTTCGGTCGAAAGATTCTTTCGGCCGAAAACTAGCAAATGGGACTGTTTGCGGTAACCAAATATTTCCCTCTAGCTTACCTGAACTTTGGAGGTTGCAGACTCCTGCAAATACTCAGAATTTGGTTTCGAAAATGATACTAGCATTTGAAAAATTGAATCTACTTTCAATTCCTATAATTTTTTTTCATTTTCATTATTTTTATCTATTTTTATCTATTTTTTTTTTTAAATCACTACATAATATTTTCAACGCACATTATGATTCAGTGAAATGAAATATCTGTATCTCTAAAAATACACAGTGAAAAATTTAGAAAAAATTATATTCATAATCCTTAAGTTGTTATTTTCAAAAGGGTATTTTTATATTTCACTTTTAAGTAAAAATTAAGATAGATACAAGGTGGGGGAAAACAAGTGTTTAAAATCTGCAACGTTTTCAGCTTGGTCAACTTCAAAAAAATCTAGAAATTATAATATTCATCCGTTAGATTCAAAATTATAGTCATAATAAAATACAGTCTATGTAGATTGTTGTAGTATATTTCATTTTCTAAAACCAAAATTTTAATAATAGATACATTGTTGGGGGGAGAAATAGCTCATTATCATTCCTTTCATGTTTAAGGAACATATTGTTAAACAATTGTCAAATTGACATATCAAATCTCAATAATAAAAAAATTGAAAAATAGTTAGTGGAAAGCTAACAAAATTCTTTACAAGTTTTGTTTTTACTGTAATGTGAAAATCTAAATAAAAAAAATACTTTTGTATACCGGAGTTGAAGAACTTGTGAAAATATAGTTTTTTTTCACATGAAGCAGGCAAAATAGACACCCATCTTCGTGATTTCACCTAAATTCATGTCCAATAGGCCCCCAACACTCACCTATGGATCATCCCGAACCACTTAAGCTTGTTGCGTCACACCCTTCCACACCTCCATGAATTTTTGAAGGGTTTCTCTTGTTGTAGCGACTTCCTTCTTGACCTTAGATTCTTTCTCCAAAATATCCTCTACTACCTGCACAGTCAAGGTCATGAGATTCTCCTTGTTGTCTTGTGTTGCTTTCTTCATCGTGCCTTGCGTAGCTTCCAATGCCCCTATAAACTTGAGTACTTCATCCTGTAGGGGTACCAATCGTTGTGAGAGATTAATCTTCTCTTACCTTAGTTGTTATATCTCATTATACGACTTCATGTTCTAGATGGTCGATATGCACTCAGATGGTGGAAGCGTGCTTATATTTTGTGCAGCCTTCTACGCCTTCTCCTGTGCATTCCTTAAGGTTTCCTTGATGACCTTCATCTCTGGATCCTTCATCACCTTTTTCCAAAGTTGTGTGCTTTCTTCGCATAACTTCATACACTCTTCATCCAGACTCTTAATGCTTGCCACTTAGGTTATGGTTTTTCTTTCTCATTTTCCCTTCTCCTTAGGTGGTGTCCCTGGTGTAGTGTGCATTTTGAACTCTCTGATTCTGGTGCAGAAGCCTTGAATGAATTCACTCATTTTGGATACTTTTTCCTCTAGTGTGGATTCTACCACCATTGGCACCTCTAGAATCTTCTTATATAGTTTCTGGATGACCCTCTATATCTTCTCTTATTTTTGCTTGGCCTCATCCTTCTCTTTCAATATCTTCTCTGCCTTTTGCTCGACCTCATCCTTCTCCTTCACTACTATTGTATAATCCTTCTACATTTCTTCCTTACATTTCATTACCTTAGTCAACTCCTTTGATGTTGACTCTACGTGGAAATGTATTTCCTGTGAAATACCTATCTGTAATCCTTGTAGTGCTCCTTAGGCATATGTGAAACGACTAAGTCTAGGTGACTTAGTAATCTTGTTTTCTCTTGCATCTATGGCGTGGGGAACTCAATTGCATCTGGTGAGATCTTAAAAACTCTATGTGTTGTTGTTATATCTGACAAGTAAGAAGTGGTGGCCCCTACTTCCCCAGTCGTGCTTATTGTTGGTTCTTCACCAGATCTTCACTTTGGTGCTCACCTTACTACCTCCAATAGTTGTTGCAATGTCGTTAAATATTCTTGCACCTTCTAGTGCATTTCTTCTTGTTTTTGCAATGCTTGTTGTATTGCCTCCTCTGCGAAATCCCTCACTTGGTAGTCGATATTGTCTATATCATCATCCATCAAAGTGTAGATAGATGGTTCTTTATGGGATTTCATCTTCTTCCGTGCAGATGTTTTTTTTCTCTTACCCTTGTCTTTCCTCTTTTCCCCTGCTTGTGGTATTGTATGTTGCACGTCCCCTGCACTATTGCTTTGTCCATTGCCTTGGTCTTCTTCTTCATTTCCAGGGTGCTCCATTACTATTTTGTTCAAAGGAACCTTCGATTCTGGTTCCCAATCTTGCATAATCATTTGGATGTCTTCCTATGTGATTTTGTACTTTTTTTGGACACGTTCCTCTCTCGAGTCTTTCTTTGCTTGTATGTAGATGTGATGGTAGTTTTCCCATAATCGCGCAATCAATGTGTATGTCTCTACAAGTTGTGGCGAAATTTGTGGTGTAGCCAGGATACACCCCCTAATAACTTCACTGTATAGAAAGAAATCAATGTTGGTGTTTATCTATCTTCTCTTGTTCATTATGTACCATAAATTTTGATATTTGGCAGCCAAGAACGACTTACCTCTCATATCCAAAAATTTCACATCATCTGGTTCTTTCCACATGGTTAATGCAATCAGAATTAACAACCAAGAATAGTGGAATTCCATGCCTTTTTCTTTTTCTTACATGCAATCGATGAGGAAATTGTTAAGTAAAAAGGGTGCCCAGCTCATCGATACCCCCTCTACACACTTCTCAATGACATTTCTCATGCCTTCGGGAACCTGGTCTTTCCTGCACTTTCTCAGCAAATTTCACACTAATTATTTTGTCGCAATTCTTATCGTTGGGTCACAGATACTTGATACATACAACCCGCACACCCCTCTAACTATGTGAAATTTCAGCCTCATGGACTTTGACAGAGTCTTGTCATTATTTTTGTCTGCAAACATCAAGGTGGGATCTTCTCCTTGTGACGGTAAGCATGTGATTAAGGAAACGAGATTTGTGTCTATAGAAATTGGCATGTCCATCCATAAGTAACTACCATGCACACAATTTAACAGCATCTCGACACATGCATTCACCTCTTGGATCTTGTATAAGTGTGGAATATCAAATAGATTTAGTATGCCAGCTCATTCCAACTCTCTGGCCCATACCTTTGGGAGAGGTATAGTCTGGTTCATCACTGGGTCTATTTTCAGTTCCAAGTATTTGCTTGGCACAAGTTCAGGGAACTTCATTGTATATGTGATATTGTGGTCCACATATTTAAGTTGTGGCACCTTACCTAACATATCCTCATCGATGATTACCCCATCTGGGATGCCAGGCATCACTAATGGATACTTGGCACTCTTCTTTAACGTCATTGGTTTGGGTGCATCATCCTTCCTCGATAGAATCTAGTCCCTAGTAAACCTTGGTTTACACCCCTAGAAATATTATCAAACTCTATTTTAACTTTGGTTGTGACCAAGAAAGAGACTCCATAACCCAATATACAAGGCACTAGTTGCATTGGAGATTGTAAAATCTTGCATTGATAAACATGAAATTTAGTGGTTTGAAACTTCTAACAATAGAGTTTGATTCTACATGTTATTGTCTCTCTTCTATGCTAAGGGCATCATAATTAGCCAGGTTATTGAGTTACTGTTATAAAATATTTTCTACATCCATTAGGGCTGAGATAATTGTTGATATCTTTCATTTTACTTGTAATTTAACCAAGGAAATCATTGTTTGATCATTGGAATTGAAAGTTTTTGTCTTAAGCTTCATTTTGAGCCATTTACTTGTTGATTTCTATGGTTAAATATTTTTTTTGTAGCAAAATAAATCTACATCCATAAGGATGTCATAAATCTTATTGATAACTTACTTTTACAACCTTTTATTGTCATCTAATTCGTTGTGCTAAGCATTGGAACATTATCTCTAAGTTGTATGTTCATTGATCCAATTTCATATTTTGAATTAGATGATATAATTGCAGTTGTTATAAATATCTCATTGTTGATATATTACCATTGTATGCTGCAATTTTGGGACAACAAGGGTTCTTGTTGATTCCTCTCGTGTTCTAGGGATACTTTTATCATATTTGGTATTGGTTTTGGTTTTCTAACAATGATTTTGTAGGTAATCTCCATTGGAAACCTTTCCTTGAAGGATACTCATCCTCCATCAATCTCCTAGAACCTTTCATTGTGACCTATAGGGGTGCTTCATTTTTCTCCTTGGTTTCTCCCTTACAATCTCCCCAAGGTCACCTGAGAATCCTCCCTTGTGTTGAAATTGTACTTCACTAAAACAAGGGTAATATCTATTGAGGGGACAGTGATAGGTGTCCCCAGTTGTGTCTCACACTTGATTCTTCGGTTGGGATTTTCCTAAACTAAAATCTGTGCAATAAAAATTACCATTTTGATTTTGTATCAATGCAAGAAGTTCGAAGAAATATGGATTCTACAAGAGCAATTTAAAATATTATTGTTTATTTATTTGATATCCTTAATGAGCATGCATTTACACATAGTTTGTTGAATAAACTTGAACATTCCATGTTAAAAATTTGGCAAATATTGAGAAATATTATGAGGATGATCTGTCGAGATAAAAATCAAGTACTTCTCTCACATTAGATAGTTTCTTCTTCTTATCTTGTAGCTAATAACTTATTATGGATTTTGTTTCTACAATGGTATTTTCTTAGGATTGTCCAACATAAGAGGAGAAGCAAACCTAGGAGAGAATAACTAAAATGTTGCTAATTTCAATAGTGATACATCTTTTGATATGTATTGACCTTAGATCTGTGATTTCATAGAGAAATGATTTGATATACATCCCCCTAAGAGCCTAGAGGTCGATTAGTGAAAACTTGCAAAGATATTGAACCAAATAGGAAATTGGATCAAATTAAGTTCCTCTCCCAGATGGTGATCCTAGGATTCATAACAGATCAATGTCAAGAAAAACATTTTATGGATTTGAATTTGAGTGGTCCTCTACCACTAAGGCTAGAGTATATTGTTGCCTCTATTGTAGCATGCACACTATATAATTTTTCCATAAATCATCCATTTTAGATTAGTTACAAAGATTATACTTTGTGTAATTTTGTTTCAAAATAATTCCAATTGGGTTTATTAGACTTCTAAAATGATT
>JZKD02S1661967.1:89056-107434 GCA_000966675.3 Picea glauca
TTTCATTTAGTTTGGTTTTGTACACCCACTTGACACCAATACTCTTTTTGTGTCTTGGCAAATCAACAAGATCCCATGTCTTGTTATTTTCAATGGAGTCAATTTCTTGGTTCATGGCTTGAACCCAATGTGGCTCCTTAGCTGCTTCCTTAAAGGATGTAGGTTGACATGACATTAGAGAAAAAAAATTATGTTGCTCAAAGTCATCCAACTGTTGATGGATATCTCTCAAACTTCGAGTTCTCTGATTCTGTGGTTCAGAGAATGATTCTCTGCTGGAAGTTGAGTTATCCTGTGAGTTATCTGGTTGTCCTTTAACTTGCATTCTTAGAAGAATGGGTTGAGGTACTTGCTGTTCTGAATTTCCTGTGTTTTCAGAACTTGGCAGCAATGGATTTTGACTGTCCACTTGCTGGTTTTCTGAATTATCCCAGAATTGGTTTTCCAAAAATTGTACATCTCTGCTGAGAATTAATTTCTTGGTGATGGAATTGTAAAGCCTGTAAGCTTTAGAGGTTTCACTGTATCCAGTGAAAATACATTTTTCACTTCTTTCATCAAGCTTCTTCCTTAATTCGGAAGGTACGTGTGCATATGCTATGCATCCAAATGTCCTTAGATGAGCTACATTGAGCTTTGTCCCACTCCAAGCTTCTTGGTGAACTTTCATCTGTAGACTGGTGGTTGGTGATCTGTTTAAAAGATAGACTGAGCATGTTACTTCTTCAGCCCAAAAAGTATTTGACAAGTGTTTTTCTTCAAGAAGTGTTCTTGCCATATTCATGATGGTCTGGTTTTTTCTTTCAGCCACTCCATTCTGCTATGGAGTATACCTTGTTGTTGCTTGCATGATGATGCCTTGAGATGTGCAGAAATTTGCAAATTCTCTGGAGTTGTATCCGCCTCCTCCATATGACCTGAGTACTTTGAGAAATTTACCACTCTGTTTTTCAGCTTCAGCCTTGAATTCTTTGAATTTTGTAAATGTTTCAGACTTGTGTCTGAGAAAGTATATCCATATTTTCTTGCTGAAATCATCAATAAACGTCAGAAAGTAAAAAATACCACCTATTGACTCTATTTGCATTGGTCCACATAGGTCAGTATGAACAAGTTCAAGATGTTGTTTGGCTTGATTGGAAGACTATGGAAAACTAGTTCTTTTGTGTTTTCCAAGTATGCACGACTCACATGGGGGAATTTGCTCTTTAAAAATAGGTAGACCTTTGACCATGGAGTTTTTCTGAAGTAGACTTAGACTCTGAAATGGTAGATGTCCAAATCTAGTATGCCATACCATTGTTTCATTCATGGTTGATGCATTCTGTGCATAAGGTTGACTCAGATTTGTAGTTCTGAGGGTAAGGGGAAACATCCTATTGGGAGTCATATAGATTTTAGAAATCAATTTTCTGTTGGGTTTTCTATCATAGATTTTGCAAGATATTGCCTCAAAAAGTACCTTATATCCTTTTTCAATGAGTTGTCCTACACTTAACAAGTTGTTTTTCAAGTCTGGAACATGATAGACATTACATATGTCTTTCTTTACATTATGTTTAGTAAGAATAGGAACAGTTCCTTTTCCTTGAAATTTGACTAAATGATCATTTCCAAGTGTAATATCATATGCAATTGACAAATCAAGGCATGAAAGTAATTCTTTGTTACCTGTCATGTGATTGCTGCAGCCACTGTCCAACAACCAGAGATCTTTAGGTTGTTGTTCATTATTGTGGCATGAGAGAAACATACCTCCTGAGTTTTCTCACGTGTGATTTGACACGTGCTCTGCCTGAGAGTTGATTTGCCTGCTTCTTCCTGCATTCAGATTCATAGTGCTCATACGTTTTGCAGTAAAAACATTGAATGCTGGATTTGTCATTCGACCTTCTCCCTCTGCCCCTTTGAGGCTGGAAATTCTGATGGTGATTTTGTTGTTGATTTCTGTGACCTTGGAAGTTCTGAGTGGGATATTGTTGTCTATTTCCTCCACTGGTATGAGGGTTACCTTGATTGTTCCCTCTTCCTCTACTTCTTCCTCTGCCTTTCCCTCTTCTGATTGAGAACTGAGTTTGGAGGGCATTTGAGATTGACTCATTTGTGAGATGCAGTCTTGTCTCATGTGTCACCAGAGAACCAATTAGTTCATCTGTTGAAAATCTTGACAGATCCTTGGATTCAAGGATGGTTGTTACAACCATTTCAAATTTCTTGGGTAGACTTCTGAGAATTTTCTCAACAATTCGTTGATCAGTGATGGTTTCACCAATGAGTCTGATCTGGTTCACGATTCCCATGACTCTGGTCATGAACTGATCTACAGTTTCGGACTCCATCATTCTGAGAGTCTCGAATTGTGTCCACAAGGACTGTAGTTTAACTGTTTTTACCCTGTCATTTCCTTGGTAGGACGTTTTGAGGATGTCCCAGGCCTGTTTGGAAGTACCAGCGCCTGTGATTTTCGAGATTATCGAATCATCCACAGAATTCTGAATCCATAATTTCGCTTTGTTTTCTTTGGTCCTCAGAGTTACCTGAGCAATTCTCTGCGCATTTGTCATGGCAATGAGGGCGGTTGGATCTAGTTCCACATAGCCAAGATCCACTGGTTCCCAACACTCTTGTGCTTGCAAGAACAACCTCATTCGAAGAGAAAAAAAATCATAATTCTTTCCCAAAAGAATCGGACCCTAAGTTGGTCCTAGATTGCTAGACGACGCCATATATAAAAAAATTGCAGAAAAAAATAGAGGGAAGAATTCGTATTTACCTCTGATCTCAGAAACGTCGATTTGCCGATGGCCGATGGGAGCTTATCAGGCTTGAATTAGCCCTTGGTTTCCTATCAATGTGACCACACGCCTTGTGATAAAGTGCTACGGGCTTTTCCTGTTTTTACCTTTCAAAATGTCGAAATGCGAAAAATTTGCCTTTGGCCTTTTCAACGGTCCAGATCTGCTGAGGATCGGACGGTCCAGATCTTATCGGGATTTCACGAATCGAGATTTCGCGATTTCTGATGTCGAGGTTTTCTGTCTCCTCGATTCCGCGATCGTCGATTTTTCGATGGCGCTGTCTTGTCGGGACTTTTCCCGATGGTTGCGATCTGCGACACGCGTCCTCAACTGATGGACGATCATGATCCCTTCTCGCGATTTCGCGATATGTTATGTCCCAGACCTCTTGTCTCCAGGATCCACGAAATGTCGATCGCCGATTGACTCGTTTGACGAGATGACGTCATCTGGGCCCCGCAAATGGAGGGTTCCTCCGGTCGGGATTTTTCCGAAAGCCTCGATCTCTGCCACGTTTCCTTGAAAGATGGACGGCTCAGATTTGCATCGGGGATTTCACTGGAAAGAAACCCGATCACTTGTTCTCAGGTTTCGCGATTTCCCGAATCCCGATATGCCGATGGCGCTTTTCTCTTCGGGACTTTTTCCGAGTCGCCGGATTTGCACCACGCATTCGGGAGAGATGAACGGTCATGATTCCTTCTCGGGGTGTCACGACTTGTGATGCTCGGAATTGCTGTCAACTTGAAACTCTGAATGTCGATACGTTGACGGTGCCCTCGATGTCTGCCACGTGTCGAGGAGATATGGACAATTGAGATCTGATCGGGATTTCGCGTATCACGATTTCGCGAGTTGCGATGTCAAGTTTCTTTGACAACTTGAAACCCCAAATTCTGAAATGTCGATGGGTGCGACGATGTTCGCCACGTGTCCGGACAAGAGGACGGCTGAGATCTTACCACTATATCGCGTATCGCAATTTCGTGAGTTGCGAGGTCCCGTTGCAATGGTCTTTGAAAACCCCGAACTCCAAAATGCCGATATGACAATGCGTTGATCTGCTGCCACCTGTCCTCTGAAATGGACGGTTGTGATCATTTCGAGATTGCGCGATTTCGCGTATCAGAGTTTTTGGAGAGAAGATTATTTCGCTCGTCCAACTCCCGATTCCCGATTTTGCGATGGAATAGGATCTCGCCACGTGTCTCTTGATGTACGGTCAAGATGACGTCGGGATTTCCCAACTTTACAAGTCGAAATCACTCCTGTGCATTCTAGAGGGTTAAACCCCGTGCACTTTCTCGTTGATCCAACGGCTGTCGGGCCTGTGTTCAAGATCTGACGACTGAAATTCTTTCGCCTTTCCCATGCTCTCCTTCTTCCCTTCTGTACTGGTTTCCCGCCTCGGATTTGTTCACAAGATGAATCTTACAGCCTTAATGGTTGTTCTTTGCGTGTTTGACGCGATCTTTCCCGAATTTAACGAAATTTTCTCCTGCAGAAGAAAAGATTCGTGAATCTTTCAAAGATTTGAAAGAATTTCACGATTTCTTTGTGATCTGCTTGAATCTTTGACGGATGAGAGCGTTTTCCAAGAATCTTTAAACAATTTTGTCTTTTGCTCGAATCTTTGACGAATTTACACGAGATCTTCAAGTTCTTTAAACATTTCTCATTCTGTAGCTCTTCTGCGTCATTCTTTGACGATTCTTGAAAAATTGTGCAGGTTTCTTTAAAGTTTCTTCTCCTGCGATCTCTGCTTCCTCATTCTTTCAAGCGAAGTACGCTCTGCAACCTCTGCAAGCTTCTTACGACGATCTTTAAAGAGTATTACGAACAACTCTCCAAGCCTTATGAAAAGGTTGTGTCGCGTGCTCTCAAGATCCGTGAGGCTTTGCGCTGTGGGGTTCGAATTGCTCTCTGGACTGTGTGAAGAGGCTTACACCTGTAGCTCTGATACCATGATAAATTGTGAAGCACAGAGAAATGCAGAGAGAAAAGAATAGTATATTCAAATGTATGAAGAAGTACAGAACTCAAAAGAAGGTTACAATGTAAGACGGTTGAGCTATATATGCTCAAGCAAGACAAAAATAGAAAGTACAATTGTCCAGTACAGCTGGCAGTGTACGGTCATACTGTTGAGGGTACAATATATTTAACAGATATGGTCAAATAGCGACAGTATTAAAGGTCAAAAATAAGATCGTTTATATTAGTCATTTTTAATATAAATTTACTCATTAAGAACATGATAAATAGTAATAATAGATTTAGTTTAAATATTGTAAGTTTTTATTTTTTATTTTCTATTTTCTATTAGTTTTATTGCAGATTCAGTTTGAAGTTTATACATTCAAAAAAGTGCAATTGCATATTTGGATTTTGGTGATAGTTAGGAAAAATAAAAAAATTATAGAAAATTTAGATTATCATTTAATAATATTATTAAAAATATAAATATATTAATATTTATAAAAATATAATTATAGTYATAATATTAATAYTAATAWTAATAATTATTATTTAGTTTGATRAATATTGTTAAATTTTGATATTGACACAATTTATAAAAYATTATTTTTTTTATTTTTTAAAAGTTAATATGAAATTACATTTATAAAAATTTTAATTTATTATTGTTAAATTTTAATATTTACAAAATTTATAAAACATTATTTTCAAATTTTTTGAAAGTTAGTATGAAATTATATTTATAAAAATTTAAATTTTTAAAAAGTTAGTATGAAATTACATTCATAAAAATTTAAAGTTTAAAAAAGTTAGTATGAAATTACGTTGATAAAATTTTATATTGTGTTTTTTTTTTTTTAAAGTAACAGAGTAATGAAAATTTACTTGAGATTATAAGGGTGGTGTCGCAGTTGGTTATTGTGTTTTTTTCAAAGTAAGAGAGTAATGAAAATTGTTAGCGCATAGGTCTCATAGCTGATTTTGTTTTCATATTTTAATTTATTATAGAAACTTGTTGATATTGCAAGATATTTATATTCTAGGTCAAAGCCTTTACATATTTATACTTGCATCCTCGGGCATTCGGTTCCTTTAGGTTGTTGGCTTGTTTTTAGTGTAGTAGACTCTGTCTATTAGTCTATTGTTCCTTTATTATTTAGTGTTGTGTTTTCAAAATTGAGATCTTTTCTTAAGGACCTATTTTACACTACCTTTATTTTCTTTTATTGTATTGCTAACCATTTCTAAGTCTAGGTCTAGGTGGTGTATTCCAGGGCCCACATTATATGGAGTCAATACCATTATGTCTTCATAAAAAACAAAGGGGTCAACCAGCCTTGATGACACATGTTTTCTCATCCTCGAGTTAATTACGATTATCCTTCTTTATTGTTGCCCCAAACAAAGGTGTCACTTTTGAAACTATGTGAACCACCTACTTCGAGAACCCTTCAAATGTGGTAAGCCCTTGCTACCATTTAGATAGAATCATTCTAACTCTAGCAATGAAATTATGGGCCTTCTCCTTATGCAATTGTTGTTAGTTCAAAGCTTCGCACCATGTTACACTCTATGTAGTATTCAAAATTATTAAGTATCTGTAACTCTCTGCACTTCTATATTGCACATGAGCATAAAGAGTGCAACTCTTGAGGTACCTCACTCACAATTTCAAAGATGTTGTCCATTTCTTAATCTAGTCTATCGATTTTTTATTTCTTTTGCTAGTGGGTACTATTGGATTTTATGCGATTTTTTGACATTAATTCTACATTTCAAGTATTGAATAAAAATCATATCTAACTGAAGCAAACATTGAATAAATGCTAAGAAAGTGTTGTTCATTTTTTACGTTATAATGTCAAATAAGAGATGTCAAATCAATGGTGCATAGAACAAGGATTTTTCATAATATGTTGGTTTACCGATGTTTAGTTGACACGCATTCGATGTTAACCAACATCAACCCAACAATAAAAAAAATAAGTTTGGTGAAGCCAACTACGTCGCTTAAGTGACATTACACTGACATATACTTACCAAACTATATCTCTTTCACATCAAATAACCGACTTTACACTAATTCAAACCGAATTTGTTGCTAAAGAGTTGATGCATAGTTGATGTTAGGGATGTTGAATAACTAATTTTGTTGGCACCTAAGGTTTGAACACTGTGCGCGCACCAAAAATCAACATTGCACACACGCTCAAGAATATGTATTGCATGGCACCAAGTTTCAATGTCTGCGCTAGCCAAGGATTTACTACATGCACCAACCCATTTGGTATTGTGTGCAAGATCTTTAGGAATCATTGTAACTATTTTTGTAACAACCTCACTCGCCATGGTCAAGGTTGTAGATGAGCTGAAAGTTTGTTATGATTGCCACGCTCTGTGGAATATATGAGCGGATGCATGCAGATATGTGAGGGTTGGGTTTTTGTTCAATAGGGAGATCAAGTAGTAGGATAATGTGTAATTTGTAGAAGAGTTAGAGCTCCAGTTCTATTTTGTATCAATCATGGCTATGTTCAGAGATATTTTGTGTGTCAATATGAGAGAGAAAGTAGATCTTAGTGCATGGTTCATCTCTGTTTTGATATTTATTACATCTTAAGCAGGCTTCGGCCTCTATGTATGGAAATGTATTTGAATTCCATTGAGTTTAATGAATAAAGTCTAAAGCACATTTACTTATGCATTTGATGAGTTATAGTCTGAATGCATGCCTATTTTATATTATTTTGCACAGTACGCTTGTGATAGTTACAAATGACTAAATGACTAGTTAACAAAGGTTTATTATATGTTTTATTCCTTCACACCCTGCACAAGACCAATGGTCTATGTGATTCTCATGGCGTCTTAGGCCTTCTTCAGTCCTTGAAGATTGAATATGTTGGCACCTATCGGGTTTTGTTGGTAAATTCTATCAAACCTTGGGTTTGAAACACCCCAATCAATCCAACAAATGGTTCCATTGTTGAGACTTGAAGGTTTTGTACTGCATGTTGAAGAAAGAAAATGAGGTGGAAACCTGCTAGGAAGGAGATACAAGACTTGTTATATAAGAAGGAGGATGAGTTCATGTGACAAGAGACCAGGAACCTACAAATCAACTTTGAACGTTGGAAACAAAGGTACAACTATACAGATTTACATGAAATTTTCTTTGCTGAGTTTCCTTGTTTATTGCATGAGTGGATAAAGAGGCAGATAGATATAACTCTGCATGGGGAGCCCAAGAATCACTGGTTTGGGACCAGAATATGGTCAATAAGTTGAGATATGTGCATAATACATGGGACAAAACTATTGAGTTCTAGTTTGAGCGGGTGAAAGAAGGGTATATTGTTGAGTTTTCTATTAAGTACAGTGAGTCCTTCAACAGTGTTGAAACAAAATTTATAGTCGGGCCTAGAAAGATATTATTTGAATAAATCCATCTGTGGATAAATATGATGTTCATGGAGAAGGAGTTAATGCAAATGGAGCTAGATAGAATGGTTGAGTAAACCCCACCCCCCCCCCCCCCCCCCAACGGGGGGGGGGGGGGGGTGGAAAGAAGGGGGAAGTAGAAAGAAAGTGGATCCAGTAGAAAATGAGGTGAGCTGAGAAGAGAATGGATCTGGAAGAGAGGAGAAGAAAAAGAGATGAGAGATACGTAAGAAGAGTTGAGCTAAGAAGGAAAGTCGAGTAGAGAATCAAGGAAAATCAAGCAAGGAGTGATGAATGAGAGATAATATCCAAGATGAAGAGAAAAGAAACCATGCCAGAAGGATGTGCAGAAGAAATAACTATGCTAAAGAGAACTGCAGAAGGAGAAAGGTCATAGAAGAGACGTGACCCTAAGGGTGAGGTATCAAGAGAGGATACTAGTTGTGGGAGTAGGATCGAAGAACTTGAAGTCAAACTCCCTTGGATAGTCAAACATGTATTCATGTCAAAGGAAGATGGAGTGTAGAGTAGTAGTGCCAACACAATAGAAGATAGCAATAGATCTCTTTGAGAAGGAGTAGAGGCCTTTGTGATTATCAGCAGGCTTTCTCATCTAGAGATAGGGAGATATTTTGGATCCCTCATCGAAGAAGATGAAAGAGTATGGAGGAACCCCCTCTTTGAACCACCCCCCTTCCAAATTTGTCATCAAGAAGAAAGAATCGAAGAAAGTGAAAATATAAGAGAAGTAGAAGAAAAGGGAGTAGAAGAAAGGGAAGGAGAATATAAGAGTGAATGAGAAACCAAAGTCAACAACACTTTGCAAGGAAGAGCATTAGTATCAATAATAGCTAGTAGTCAGTCAGGAAGACACAGTTCTAGATCAAGTATGGTGAACCAAGACACAACTTTGAGGCTTCCCACACTTCATGGGATGCGAAGAGATGATATGGAACAACATTAGTTTAATGTGAAGTTATACGGTCCATGAAGACAATCATGGATGAGGCATCCAAGATTGTGAAACTGGAGACCACCTTCAGAGATAGGGTTTTAACATGGTACATTAAATACAAGGCTACTACATCGATAGGACAAGCAAGGTCCTTGATAAAGACAAAGAGAGATATACTTAGGGAATTTTAGAAACCTAAGTCAAAATAACAGTGTACCACTAGTATCAAAGAGATCAAGCAACAATATAGAGAAACCATGTGGGACTATGACCAACAATTCAAATTTTTGTTAGATAGACTGACATTTCAGATCCAAGACGTCTAGGATACATAATGGATTATTACAGAAATCCTACCCCATATTTGTGTCTCGTTCACCTAGCAAAAAGTGACGACCCAGATGGATGTCATGGAAATTGCGATGCACTTAGAAGTTTCTATGCTAGGAGGTGTTGAAACATCAACCGGGTTGGCGTAGGTACAATCTCAACTCGGGTACCTCACCATGCAACTACAATATATGGCTAAGACTAAGGTAGTGCACGAGAATGTATCGTTTACTATGTGTCACACCAGAGGGCATCACAAGAATGAGTTTCCTATGTTGGGGAATTACACAACGACAGGTGCGTCGAATCCATTTCCAACAGGACCAAAAATGGAGTGGTGTTAGATTTATCGACAATGGGGTCATATACCTCCTTGTTGCCCCACATCGCAAAAGTATCAAAAGACCACGCACACTCCATTTTGTGAGTTTTACAAATACATGGCCCATGATGCGAAAAACTATTGGTCACTACAGCTAATGCAAGAGCACACTATAGATGTTTTTCGATTCCAAGAAAAATATAAGGGTGGAGACCATGGAGGATTTGATAGAGGAGGATACCGAGGAGGCCAGAGAGGAGGATATGGATGAGGAAGAGAAATAGGATATGGTGGTGGAAGAGGAACATCACCTACCTAATTTAATTGTGGTGAAGTAGGCCACTTGTTGCAATTTTGTACCAAGTCGTACACACTCTGTTGGTATTTCCATGACACAGATCACGTCACGGAGGATTTCCCAGACTTGTTGGGAAAATGGGAAGAGAATAAGCGGAACTGCAATATGGTGATTTTGGAGTCATGTAAAGGTCAGAGGCCAACAAAAGGAGCTAATTTATGGTCGGTAACTCGAGGGGGAATCCGTACGAGAATGGACCTAGAACGAGGAGAAAGTTCAAGATTGAATGTAGAAGGAAAGATCTGAAAAGCAGTACAACTCCATTCGAAGTTTGATGAAGCATAGAAAAAGAAGTTCATGCATGATGCACAGAGGGAGCTTGATGAATCAAATGCATGGGAATAATTGCAGCACATGACATAGATGGCATGGGAAGAAGCTCATGTGCATGAAGAATTGTAGTGCACGACACAGATGGCACAGAAAGAAGCCTACATGCGCGAGGAAGTACAATGAGTAGCACAAAAGGAAATGGAAGAAGAATGTGTTCGTTAAGAGTTGTGACACACGAAGCAAGAGGAAAAATAGTGCCACACTTACCACAAGGATGAATCAAAAAATAAAGTAGTTGACTTCTTGTGTTGTTGCTTTAAGATGTTAAGTAATCATAAAGCTGCAAAGAAATTAACCCACATGTTAACAAGATGTATGGGAGAAGAGGATACCATAGTGGTTATTTTAGCCTCACTTCCAGAACTGGATGAGCACCATGTGAGAAGAGAAAAGCACATGGGAAGAGAATTCAAGATGACAGTTGAGCTAGGAAGTTACAAAATGGATGTTGTCATGTTGGACCCAGGATCCAATGTGAACATCTTGTCAAAGAAATCTTAGGATTTGATGGGTTAACCAAACTTTGTGTGGTCCCGTATTTAACTTAGGATTTCCAACCAGTACAAAACCTATCATATTGGCAGGCTAGAGAAAGTGGAAGTGAACATTGAATGGGTAAATACCAAAGCATACTTTGAGGTGATTGAGACTATTTATGACTGGGACCCCTATCTAGCTCTACTTGGCATTGACTAGGCATTCATAAAAAATGCAATATTGAACCTGAAGCAGCGGTAGATGTCCCTTGAGACAAACACCTTATGCATTACTGGATTGTTGGATCCAAATTAGGGTGACATGTATAATGAGCTAGTAAATGAGGATACATTGAGTTCCATCATAGAAAACATATATAACATCACAAGCCGCAGGGTGGATTATGTGAATCTGACTGCTGAAGGTGAACTAAGATGGAGAAGTGTTCACTCCTATGACACAAATTCGAAAGATACTATGGACAGATGGAAGAATAAGTTGTATGAGATATCAACTAGGAAATGTGCATGAATCACCAAGGCAGTGTGTTGGATCAAATCAGAATTGTGCAACATACCGAGGTTTGATGGGATAGGCTCGGTAGACACATTATTAGAAAAAATAACAAAGTTGAGGCTTGAGACCCAAATAATTATGTTCATGGATGTAATAGTCAAAGGAACACATGCACGTGGGTGGGAAATGCACCACACATATCTATAGGAATGGGTACAGGTGGTGGAATGTATCAAGGTACCCAAGGACACCGTCCAGAAAGTGGCCTATGCATCTCATATGCCATTGGCACACTCTAGACCAGTAGACAAGTTATGTACACAAAAGGTGGAACCACTCTATGGATTGTCCATTGGTCTGGCTAGCACAATACAATCAGCATGACACAATGAAAATCCATGGCAGGGGCTGACAAAAAAAAATCTACTAAAGAAGCACCACAGCCTGTTAGGGTCAAACGCATTATAATAGCCTTTCCTATGTAGAATGAGAGTGCGCAGTAGACAAACATTGGTCATGAGTAGAATAGGAGTTAGGATAGAATAAAAGTAATAAATAGGCAAATTAAGTAGGTTGGCACAATAAAGCATGACAAGACGAGTCATATCCAGAATTGTTTTTTGAAGATTCATGGAAGATTAAGGTTTAAATGTTTGTATACAAACCAAAGGACTGAACAATTAGACATGATAATTGGCTACTCAAACGTAGGCGGATATGGCAATGGGAAGAAAGTTCGTTAGTTCTCACACAAGTGACGATCGCATGGGGAACTGAAAGTGGTTATGGTAATAATTCCCCACAATGCATAACAATTATGGTAGGGAAAAGTAATGTAGTTATGCATTAACAATGGGCTCAAACCTTGATAGCAAATGCAGTGGTCGAGTATCATGGGGGAAAGTTATCCATCATGTATTTAACATCCAACGACACCACTCCCGCTTATTATTGTTGTAGAGTAAGCATACGATTGAGCAAAGAGCCAAAAGAAAAAAGAGTGGACATGTTGTTGTTGAGAACGTTACAGTTTGGAACAGAGCTCCTGAGCAAAGAGAGGAAGCACATCAAACCAGAGATGTTAAGAAATCAATTGAGATAATGTCTTCTACGAGTAAAACCTAAGCACGGAAAAAATTCAAGGCATCAAAAGAATAGTTCATCCCCTCGCCTAAACCACTGCCCAATGTGAGTATCAAAGGCCCCCTATTAGGAATGGTTCTAAAACTGAAATATGCAGACTTCAATATACATAATGAAGAGCAGTTCCCAGAACTATAGTTCGACTTCTATACAAAGGTATTTACATGATCAAATGGATGGCAACGAATGACCAACAAGGAATGGGAAAAGACTCTAAAGAAATTAGGGATAATATCCCTATTGGCTTGCCCACATTTCGGGTGCAACCAATCCATCAACCAGTGCATATAGTTATTACTCACTTGCTTATATGGAGGGGTCCTTTGGCTCGACAAGCCATATTAGGTCGACGCCGACAGAGTGAGCCTAGTCACTACCCTCCCCACTCAAGGAAATGATCCATCCAAATCAATAATGTATAAGGATGTAGTGCACAATGAAGTGTACGCTAAGTAGTACACATAGGGGATTGAGAGGAGTGATAATCGTAGAGATAAATGATCACAGAGTCTGATTCACCACACAATTGTTTGCTTGTAAAATGTTGCGCAAATTCCACAAGGATGAGTGCCCATTTAGGGTTGTTTTCATTGCCTAACATTGTGTCGAGGAAGTCCGGATGGATTGGGAAAGATACCTATTGAATGAGTTTGTATAGGATTTCCTGGAACCATAATATTTTGGTAGGGAGTTTCACTACAACTGGGTGTTACTACCTCTGGCCATGGTCATGTGGAAACCACCACCACACCACAACTATAACACACATCTCTCGAATTTGTTCCTGGCACAAAATTTCCTAGATCTTAAACACACTAACGATAGGAGCATCCAGGTTGAGAATAACACTTCATTTGAGATGTGGTTTATCAAACTTCAACAAGTTATTGCACCAGCACTATGCATATTTTTCAGCATCATGGACGGGTATGAGGACTACCTCATATTTTAATGCAACTTCCATAATGTGTTCATTTATCGGTGCATAGATGTGAAGGTTGAAACCATAATTATCCCTTTTTGCATCACCGAGGAAGACATTCAACGGGTTGTCGTTGAGTGGCTAGAGAAATTTCGATCCACAATCGATGATGAGGAGGAGAAATTAGAGATAAGGACCAAGAGAGTATAGGAGAAAAAAAGGGAAGAGAGAACCCAACAGAAAGGAAAGGAACAAGTGGGTGAGTAGAGATAGACTGTGACATCCCAAGGAAAATGGGAAAGGACTGACGATCCAACGAACACACACAACTATAGAGAAGAAAGCCAACAAGGATAAAGGGCCCAAGAAGAATCAGAATCAAACAACACCAGCAATGGCACCACCTAAGAAGAAATCATGTTCACTGCTTAGGCTAAGTCCCAACCCAGAATATAGCAAACATGAGCACACATCAACTTGGATGAATCAGATCAACAATGTATCTGTCGTGGAGAAAGTTCCATCATAGTCTCCCATGGACAAAGTGGTGCCCAACCAGAGAAATATAAGAGCATTGACACTATCACTCCTGCATAGAAGCTCGAAAGGACTTCTGCCCCAATCTTGGTCATTTTCAAAGATGTCCACATTGATTTGATTGTGCAACAGATAATGACTAGAGAATATATACAAAAATTATATGAATTGTGTCATCTGATGGAGCTTACTCCAACAACTGAGTCCACCCCCCAAGAACATTAGATGACAAAAAGCATGAATAGTGCTACATATCCACATAATGATACCCTGAGGAGAGTGTTGTGGTTTAACCCATTGGTCGTCGCAACTTTGGAACCATCTGTTGTTGTAGAGCCTTACCCATTTCCATATGCTAAAATAGCATTGGCACGGGTGCCTTTGCAGGACTTGCATACCTATATGACTGAGATAATGAATCAAATGGGGGAGAACTACCATGTACTCATCTAATCCTATGTCAAACTATAGCAGAAGGGTGACCAAGAAATTGTTGCACACAGGGACACCCAAGATAAGCAGAACCATGAGATAGCAGCTCGAAAAGAAATCGAAGGTGTGCACAACAAGATTAAATCCTACCACAAAGCGAAAATCATTGCACACAAGGCATTGATCAATGCAATCGACAAAGTTTATACACAAGTGCCCAATACAATTGAAGACATTTTGGATGTTAGAGACCTAACCTCACTAACCACTCACGTAGGTAGAATAATATGTTTCCATGTAATAAAGGCCAATATTAATAAGGCCTAGAAATAAGGAAGAATAATCCAAATGTAAGAAGACCTAATATAATTTTATGCTTCTATAAGGAACTTCCTCTAGGTTGTTCTTTTGGATAGATAGATTTAGTATAAATAGGAGTAGAGGGTATGAGGAATTTTGTCTTGAGAATTATTGTAATAGAGATTTGCTCTACTGGAGGTTGCCCCCTTGAAGGGGCAAGTGAACATTGTTTCCTATCAATAAAGGTATTATTTGGTGTTGTGGTTTCATCTATTGTGTTGTTCCACTATTATTCTCTACAATATTTATTTTTCATGCTATTATAATAGATATGGTACCTTACAAGTGGTATCAGAGCACTTACCTTGGCAGAAAATTGTGGGTTAATTTTTTTCAGGGTAGAGATGTATTTCAGCATCTTAAAGCTACATATATCTGTCGTTCAGCATATAAATCCATAGACAGGGAAGCATACACATAGGAACTACAATTGGTACTTAAGCACACATTGTTGGCCACCCTTCTAACCCCTATTGGTACCCCTTCAAGTGGTAGTGCATCAGACAACACTTGTATATGGATCGACCTAGATATCTTGAAGCCCTCCATAGATAAACAAATCAGTCACATGACTCTTATAGTGCCACCGAGAACAACACTTGGGAAGATACTCTCTAGTACCTAGGCAGTTGAGCAGTACAGCTAAGGGCACGGTCTAGAATCCTTAGTTGGTGCCCTGAGATATTGGGTCGAGTACTATTGTTGAACCCTACACGTATATCATAGAGTTATAGCACAGGGCAAACCCTTTTCTATAGAAACCCTAAATACCCCAACCTTTGCGACGGAAACAGAAACAGAACAGAGAAGATCTATTGTCGTGCAACTGTACCTTCTACATTCTAATTGTGAAATTCCTACACATTTTTTCATGTTAAACATTTGGCAATTTCATCATTGCAGTATTATTTAGATCAAAGTATAACTCCGCAAGAGTAAAAAAAAAAGTTTGGATCCTGTCGACACCATTATTTGAGACCTATCCCATTCGCTTCTTCTCTTTGCATTGATCGCATTCATACCTATCATTTTTCAGCAAAAAAAAATTTGTGGACCCGACCCCTCCCCGGAACCCCTATTGGGAATCTATCCCATTGACTTCCTCTCTTTTCATTGATCGTAGTGGTACCAATCACCAGTAACTCATTTTTGTTCGGTCCCATTCTTCCCCATGTCCCATCCCCATGACTCACACTCGCATCCAAGATTTGGAACAACATCTCACCACCTTGGCCAAAGATCATGACCAAACCTGGAGTGATATCTCTTCCATCATGTCCAGTATTGGTAACATCAACTCTCGACTTACTTCACTCAAATCACTTCCCACAACCATCACTCAATTGACGGCCACTTGTCAGCAATGCCAGGACGCAGTGAACAATTTGACCGCCTTGTTTAAGCCCACACGATATCCTGTCTCGTATTCCACACCTTATAATCCTGATGCTCCTTAATCCTCTCAATCCACCTCTTTTCCTCCTCACAACTTTCAGCGGGACCTGCATCCCCCTCACGTGGAGGTGAAAAATTTGATGGCTCGGATCCCACAGGTTGGGTCACTCAAATGGAACATTATTTCTCTTTGTACAACATCATTGATGAGCTAGCCAAATTAAGGTATGGTGTTCTCCATCTAGATTTGGAACGTTTTCAATGGTGGCAGTGGAGAAAAAATGCCCACCAAGGGTATGTGGCTTGGACACAATTTGTTGCATAAATTATGAACACTTTGACACTGACACCCACCATTTAGGTTATTTGACAAAGTTGAAACAATTTGGTATAGTGGAAGAATTTATAGTTGCGTTTGAGATATTGGATTTCCGCACAGAGGGCATGTCTGATGCTTTTTTCTAATAATGTTTTATCAGTGGCCTCAAGGACGAGATTTGTGCTCATGTCCTCATGGCTTGGCCTCAGATTTGGCTGGAAGCTACTAAAATAGATAAGAAAGCACAACAGTTTGTCTCTTCTCAAACTAGAAAACCCTCCTTTACTCCTCTCCCTAAACTAGTCCCTCCCACTCCTCCTTCCACTCTGATAAAGTTCCAGAAATTGATCAGGGCAGAAATGGATTAACGCCAACTCAAGGGCCTTTGTTATAATTGTGATGACAAATATTTTCTTGAGCACAAGTGTAAGGAACAAAATCTTTTTATGGCCATCTCTGAAGATGTTGTTGAAGAATATGTTGAGGCTCCCCCTATGGCCGAGTCACTTGAACCCACTGACATGACTCCACCTTCTGACCCTCCTGAAGCTGAACCGGTCATTTCCTTGAATGCTCTCATTGGATTCTTTTCTCCTCAAACCCTCAATATAATTTTTTACACTAAGCATCGGAAGGTCATCATCCTTGTTGACAGTGGAAGCACCCGTAATTTTATTCATCGTTGCATTTCCTAAGAAATTGATTGCTATATCCGTGCAGTCAATAATTTTCAAATCATGATTTCCAATGGTGGGTCCATGAAATGTGGGGTGCGTTGTGAAAATGTGCATCTCCTGTTAAATTATGATCTTGTTTTCTTATGAGGATTAATTCTTTTATTTTTCTTCAACACTTTGATTCCATCTTAATACACTTCAACAATACCAAATCATAATCAAATAGCAATAACTATGTAGATGAGTAAGCATGCACATCAACAACACATATACCCTGGGGAAACCATATACAGGGAGAAAAACCCCAGCAAACAATATTCCTTTATTGCATTAATAATGTAAGATCACTTACAAATATCCACCATGAATGTTCTTCTCTTAAAGATCTTGCCAAGATTACTCTGACTTGACAAAGACCTAAAAGACCTTGTTGAAATACACCTCTGATATGTTACCTCTATTGTTGATATACAAAACTGATATCATGCTTTGGTATGCTGCCTCTTTATCACTGATATACTCCTCTATTTCTTCTCCCTTAACCTGCATATCAAAAATTGTGTTGAAAAGAAGGGTCGACCTTTGCTTATATAGGTTGAAGAGGAGAAGAGGAGAGGCTCAAAATAGTAACATGTTTGCATGAGTTAATCATAACTCAGCTTCATACTTTAGTTCGAACTTAGAACTAGACTTGAGACTAGTTACAACTCAACATTATACTTTAGATCGAAAATAGAACTAGACTTGAGACTSGTATGCTTTAGTTCGAAAATAGAGCTAGACTTGATACTRGTATTCTTTAGTTCGAAAATAGAACTAGACTTGAGACCTCAGTTACAACTCAGCAATACACTTTAGTTTGAAAATAGAACTAGACTTGAGACTTCAGTTACAACTCAACATTACACTTTAGTTCAAAAATAGAACTAGACTTGAGACTTCAGTTGCAACTCAACATTACACTTTAGTTATAAAATAGAACTAGACTTAAGACTTCAGTTACAACTAAACATTGCACTTTAGTTCTAAAATAGAACTAGACTTAAGACTTCAGTTGCAACTCAACATTACACTTTAGTTCTAAAA
>JZKD02S1661967.1:123769-143207 GCA_000966675.3 Picea glauca
TTTTTTTTTTTTTGTTGTGTAATTTATTGAATTTTTTAATGTAAATTTTTAAAAATAGAAAATAAAAATCTAAGCAATAATTTAGGATTCATTTTTGAATTGTTTATGGACGATGGTACCAGTTATAGCATCGTTTTTTTATTCCAAGGTAAATTTAAAGTCTTTCTCCACAATGACATCACAATGATACTACTTTATTTATTTAAAAAAAAACATAATACAATCATAATTATTTTTTGAACCAAAAATAACTCTCAGTAATATTATTAATGATAAGGGAAGCAAAATTGATAGGCCACCTCTACTAGGATGGGATTTGACAGTTGGTTTTTTATTGGAGCTTCACAAGAAAGAGGTACAAAATGTGGGGTTGATGCGATCATTAAATGTACCATACTAGGAACTTTCAGATTGAAGATGTCCTGTGGTTATGGTACTAATACAAAAGGGGAATTACTTGCTTTGTGGTGCATATTTCATTTTGCATGCTACAAAAAGATAAATAGGATTCAGATAGAGGAGATTCAAAGATTATTATAGATTGGTTCACTAATGATAATAATCTACAAATGATCTCTCTTGAGCCTTGGATGTCAAGAATTCGAGCGTTGAGCAGGAATTTTTTCCAAATAAAGGCTCAACATATATACAAGATATTCAATAAGGAAACGTATAAGTTGTCGAAGGAAGATCTTCTCTTAAAAGGATGGAATGTTTTTCGCTGAAGATCATGATGGACACACAGGAAATTATGAAAGATTGGAATTTTGAAAATCTGAAAAGTGAAATAGACAAATGTTCTATATGTAATGATGATATGGAACTTTATTTTCCGAGAAAAGGAGGGAGATGAACTTTTTTTTAGATGAATGTAAAATGTAAAAGATTAGCACTGAACAGTTTTTGTATAAGTCAATTTGACTCTCGGCAGAATTAAATGTAAATCTAATTCAGAAATTTTATATTTACTAATATAGGTTTTTTTTCCTTTGTTGAAAAAATGTATCTTCCTTAAAAATTTCAACTTTAGAAAAAATCAAAATTGATTTAGTTACAAAAATTCAATAAATAAAAATTATATTATGGAAAAGGTTATAAAACTGTTTTTATAAAAAAACTCATTAAAAATATATATTAGACAAAAATATGTGAAAGTGCATTTACAGTATTATTGAAATGGGAAATTGTATTATTTTTTTTTAAACTTTCATTAATCATTTATTTTAAAAAGATTGACTTGATTTATGTTTATGAACATAAATTTGATATTAACTTTATGTTAATGTAAAAATTGCCCCTTGGTGTAAAGCAGCAGTACTCTTTAAGTGAAGTCTCACCACCATGTTAAGGGTTGGTGCTAGGATATTTAGCTAACAAAAAAATATGTAAAATTTGACATTTTACAATTTTTTATTAATGGTATGTAAACTGCTCCACACGAACAACTTTGTCAGAGGCCTCCTCTGTCAAAGTATGAAGCTTGACGGTTTGCACTCTGTCTCATGCACTATCTCCTCTCGCCATCTGGTCTTCTAGTCTCTGCTAATCTCGACAGGACCAATATCGTCGGGTTAATCGCTTTACTCTGTCCGAACTATGAACCCCACCACCCGAAGTCCATCAGGTTTTTGTAGTTTTATGTGAACCTTATAGTCGGCTTTCCGTGGACCCTCCGCACCTACAACTACCCTTTCGCGGCCTCCTTGCCTTAGCGGGACTTACTACCAGTGCTCGGCCATCTTTTTATACCGACTATCAGCGAACCTTATTATCTGGATGAGAGAACTATATCAGACAGTACCAAGGAACATCGATTGCAGATATAGGCAAATAAGCAAGATCACAATGAGTGCATAATATGAGACAAACAGAGAAACTTCAGATTTTTGAGCACATAAACGGAAGACTTTGATATTATATTAATCAAAGAAAATCACTCGGGTATTACAATATGTGCCAGATGCACAGACTTAGAGCAGACTGCTCTTTGCTCGACTAACAGACTCTAGATATAAGAAAGACATGAAGCTTCAGACAGAAGGGAAGCTTAGAGACTCAGACTGCTAGACACTAAAATCCGCCTCCCCATAATGAACTCTCATCCTTCATTTATACAAATTTATGAAGGTGGAGTCATAATGAAGCTAAGACTCGAAGAGACTTGTGGCCCTACATGTCGACCACTCAATCTTACTATTAAGATTCGGCGGATGTATTCACGCAGGAATATCCGACCAAATCTTCAACTTTATTTCTCATCAACTGAAAGTAGATAGAACAGTATATCTGCCAGAGTTGTCATACAAGATTCCCCAACCAGATGACTATTAACAAGACATAAAGTAGAGCATCTTTGGAAATGTGGGTCAAACCTCACCAAAAGTCGGAGAAGTGCTTCGAGTTTTCAAGATTCTCTTATTTGACATGACAACACTAGATACAAAGTGGAGTTTAATGACGGCAACCCACGGAACCTGAATGGCACCACTGTCGGCCATTTAGACATGAATTCCCATGATTTACACAGTGGAGTTTGATATGTAAACCCACAGAAACCAATGTTAGTCATTTAATCATTTTCAATAAAGCTAGAAAAATTTTCAGGATAATGTAGAGTATCCCAACTTTTTGTATAGATCTTTCGGGCTATGAAAGGTAATCCATTGATCATCTAAACAATAGTTCTTGATTTGATTACCCACTGGAAATGATTAAGGATAAAAAGTCGTAAGATTTCTCCATCATTTGGACCTTGTAAGAAGAGATCTCAGATAGCAGAGAGAGATGTAAATGAGCTCAAGATATAGGGATCTATTGCCCATTTGTTTATACCAAAATCCTTCCACCAGTCTGCAATCCAAATTGGAGGCCTTCCTGCAGTTGCAAAATTAACACTTCCAAATTTAACCAGAATAAGGAAGTCTTCTTGTTGGACAAATTCCCACCATAGTTTTTTGTACTCATGATAATTTAGGCTTGTTTCTGGGAAAATAATGTCAGGATTTCTTTCAGGCCAATGAGATAATAACAGGGGTCTATTCAAACAAAAATATTGTTGATTATTATCTTGATTATCTCTTATGTCCTAGATTAGAGTAATATCATGGAAAATATCAGTTAGAGCATGTTGTGCTTGAGCTGCTCTTGCATTTATTTGAGTAACCATGGGAGTCAGAACATTTGATATTCTTCTTCCTCTTACCTTAGGAACTAGACTTGAATATGCGACATGTGTTGTTTGGGAAAGAATTTTAGTGCTTCTTAATTCCAAACCAGGAACCCAATCTGTTGAATAAGATTCCCAACTTAAGGAGTCAGGAATATCTACTATTCTTTCTAATCCATCTCTTAGTTGCACAGAGATTAGTAGACAGAGATTCTATAAATGTTCTCTACTCAAGAAATCTGGAATAGAGTTGTTTTCTCCTTTGATATGTTCTATAGTGAAATCAAAAATTTTGAAAAGAGCTTGCCATCTAGCAAATTTAGAATCTCCAGGATTTTTTAAGTCTTTGTTAAGGACTTTATTCATTGTTGCAGCATCAGTCCTTAAAAGAATTTTTTTATAAATCAAATAAATTTCAAATTTGTGTATGGCATTTAAAGCAGCTTTAATTTCTTTGTCTAAAGCAGAATAATTTTTTTTTGCTGCTTGCCATAAACCAGAGGCAAATTGAATAACCTCTTCTTTACCTTTGTCCCTGACTTGCTTTAATACTGCTCCCCAGCCAATATTACTTGCATATGTTTCTACTATCTTCGGGAGATCATCATCAGAGATATGTCGTATTGGAAGATTCTTGGTTTTTGCTTTGATATTTCTCACAGCTTGTGTATGAGCTTCTGTCCAGGGACTTGGCTCTTTCTTTAGCCTATCATTGAGAAGCTTTCTATCCTGTGCACATTTTTTATAAAAATGGCTTATGTAATTTAGGCTTCCCAAAAATCTCTGTAGTTGTGTTTTATCAAGAATCTTATCAAGAAACTTATCTGTAACTTCTATACCATGAGTTTGCAAAGTGATTTGTCCATTATCAATAGTATGCCCAAGAAACTTTATTTGAGTCTGAAAAATCTCAATCTTTTTCTTGGATAAGACTAGGCCAGCATGCTTTATTACCTGCAGAAGTTTTTTCAAATGCTTAAAGTGTTGATCTATGGATGAGGAGAAGACAAGGATGTCATCAATGTAAACAATAAGCCAATCAAATTATGGCTTAAGAGTGACATCCATAACCCTCTGAAATTTGGCGGGCACATTCTTTAAGCCAAATGGAATCACATTCCATTCATAATGTCTAGCAGGAACATTGAAAGTAGTTTTAAATTTATCCTTTTCATTAATTTCCACCTGCCAGAATCCTGATTTTAAATCAAATTTTGAAAAGATTTTTGCTCCTGTAATTCTTGTAACCAGACTACTTTTATTTGGAATGGGATATGTATCATCAGCCAATACTTTGTTTAAGGGATTGTAGTTTATCACTAGCCTGGGAACTCCTCTAATCTGTTCTGAATGTTTATTGACATAGAATCCATAACAGTTCCAAGGACTAGTAGATTCTCTAATAAGCTCTTTGTTGAGTAGGCCCTTAATTTCTTCTGCACATAGTTTTTGATATTCAACATTCATTGGTATGGCTCTTCTCTTACAAGGTTTCCCTTGGTAATCCTCTTTGTAGGGAATTGACACCTCATGTTTCTTTTGCCTCCAAAAGGCAGTAGGATTTTCTGAGCAGACTGAGCTGATGAATTCTTGTTTTAACAAGAGAATTTTCTCTTGAATATCATCCCTTTTCAGTTGATCCCTGATTCTAACCCCTGTCTGAAATTGTTTCGGCTCCTTTATTTTTTCACTGTTCCTTAAGCTCAGTTGGACAGCATCTGAGATCCTTGGGGTAGATACAAAAGGTAGTTTGATTTTGACTCTACCTTATGGGGAAGGAATTGTAATAAAGTATCCTGGCTTCTCTGGAGTTACCATGGTGGAGCCATGGGGTGATACGGCTGCAAGAAATTGAGTGCCAAGGATACAAGCAACGGGGATATCTGCTAAAAGAAATTTCAATTTTAAGCAGTAGTCTTGGAAACAAAGGACTGCTTCTGGAATATGGAATGTAATATCATTTGGAATGTTCCCTAATCCCACAACCATGGCTTGAGTTTTTTCCCATAAAGACACGAGGATGACATGCTTATTTAGCATGTTCAAGTCTGATCCAGTATCTATCAATGTCTTCAATCTGAAATGTAGGTCTTGAATTTTTAATTCGATCAAGACATGAAATTTCTGATGTTTAACCTGAAGACTTTCTTCTTTTGTCTCTTTGCTTTGTTCTAACACATTTGCCATACTTTTCTTAATCTTGTTGATTTCTCTTCCTAGATCAGATATAGAAAGAGTTTGTACTGGACAACATGTAGGGATAGACTTCTGAGGAGCTAAAACCCATGGATGGGTTGGATGATTTCCTTTATATGAATAATACCATTCATAAAAGGATATATAAATATTCTCCTTGTTCATAAAAAGTTTCCAAATTTGGGCTAGTCTAGCCTTTTCTTCATTTGAAGTTTTTCTGGCAAATTCTCTTGCTTTTGGATAAGAAAACAAATCCCAATTTAGCATTTCTTTCATCCATTCTGATTTAACTGTATCCTTGCTGCAACCTTTGGAAAGAGACAAAAATTTTCTAATTTCTGGAGCAGATGGTCTCCTTGTGTCATCAGGGATATAAGCTTCTTTCCTCTGATTTATTTATGTGTAATGGTTATCTTGGATAGCCAAAATATGGGATTCATGAGGAAAAGGAATATCAGAACATTGAGGATGGGGACACTGGTCTTTGGCAGTAGAAGCAGGTGGAGGTAAATGTGTCCTTGGATTATGATTTGCATGTTCGAATTGTACTCTTTCATTTTCTTCAAATGCAGAAAGAGTGGATAAGGTAATTAGTTCTCCACAATCAAAACATTTTACTGTAAAGGGAATTTTTCCCACTTGGTTTGCCAGAGACTGGAGTGAGGCATGTAAACAAAAAGATGAGGAAGGGAAAGTAGAAGTAGACTTTGTACAAGAAAGAGATCAGGAAAGATTTCTCTAGGGAAAAGAAATAACTGCAGAGTTGGAGTTTTCTTTTATTTGGGCATAGGTGATGGAACTTGGAATTGGTGCCCTTGGGGTATCAATAACCCAATCAGTAGGAAATTATAGGTTTTCCCATTTTATTACACAATGTTCCATCTCTTGATTCAACGGATTTGTTATGACCAAAGTGCTTGACTGAGACTCTTTGCTAGGGGTATGTAAGACAACAGGAAATAGAGTGTTGGTATGTCTAAAACATCCTCTAGCCTGGATGGATATATTTGTCCTAGTGGGACACATATCAAATCCAGTTGTTATGATCTGTAATTTTAAGATATTTGCAATGTTTTCGTCAAAGGTATAGACAGAGAAGTTTGGATAACAGTCAAAATATACAGGCCCATTTGAAAGAGGGGCAACTATTCCTCCTATCAAGGAATCAGTAAACTTGTTATGAGTTAAATCCCTTATTGTACATAACACATCGGAGTCTATTCCCCTATGGACAAGTGGACTGATTCCAATTCTGATGCATCCAAAATGAAGGTAATTTGTTCCATGCTTTTTAGCTTCATTTTGGACTTCTTTTGGATTGATAAGGGAAATTGATTGACTGACATCACTATTCTGTTGTATTCTACTTACAGATTCTTTTACAATGACTCTGGTCATGGCTTTGAGATGAAACATATTTAGGTCTTGATAAACTCTGCTTGGAGAGATGGGGGGTAATTTCCATGCAGCTTGGGGATTAGTCTCTACTTCTTCAATACTAGCATGATTTATACTCTGAGTTCTATTAAAAGCAAACATTGACTCCAGACTATTTACAGGGTTAGATCCAGAAGTACTTGTTTCTTCAGCATTCCTGAATTCTCTAAAAGATACTGACCTAGAGTCCATTATAGTAGTTATTACTATTTCTGCACATTAAAGCAGGGTGTTTAATCTTAGTCCTCTGCTCTAGAGAGAGAGAATGTCAGATAGGCTCCTGGTGGACTGCTCAGGCAAAAACTAGTAATATTTCACACAAAAGTATTCACAAAGAAACACAGAGAGAATAGCTATATCAGATCTAAGAGAGTCTGAAACATGAGGATGAAACTCAAAACAATCAACCACTAAAATTAGCTCACCAAAATTTGTTATTATTATTATTGTAATATAAAAAAATATTTGTTATTATTTCTATGAGCATAGATCCATCTTAAAGCATAGATCCATCTTAATCAGAGATTTATCAAGAGTTTAGAGGGATCAAATCTTTTTATAATTTATTAGGACCTCCTTAACCATTACATTGTTTTTGTAATCTATTAATTGAAGCGAGATCAAATGGAAACAAAACAAATTCAAACCAATATATATTTTTTAATATATTACTATTATAAAATATATTAAAATATAAGTTTTGTGGTTATTTAGAATGAGGTGTCGGAGTCAAATACCCTCCCCACTACAATTTACAAAACTAAAACACTCTCTCTCTATATATATACTCAATTATTACAAGACTAAGATACACAAATACTTATATTTTTCACTCTTTATAATGTGCTATCTAAATATACTAACCATAAAGAAAGTAAAATAAGCCTTTAATAATATTACTATCTGAACATGTCAACCATTTTTATACTTATATTTTTCACCCTTTATAATTTTGCTACTTATATTCTTCACTTTTAATAATATGACTATCTAAATATGTCAACTATTTTTATACTTATATTTTCCACCCTTATAATATTGCTATCTAAATATACCAACCATAAAGAAAATAAGCCTCTAATAATATTACTATCTAAATATGTCAACCATATACTTATAATGTTGCTACCTAATACCTGCTACTAAATATACGAACCAAAATAATGTTGCTACCTAAATATACCAACCAAAAAGAAAATACTTATATTCTTGGCCTTTAATAATATTACTTTCTAAATATGTCAACCATTTTAACCATTTTTAATATGATTTTGCTGATCACTTAATGTAATATAATTTTGCTTCCAAACCATTCCTTGATCAATTTAATATTTCAAGTCACACATTTTGGATATAAAGAAGTTTCTCTAATACACACGGTTCGATTAGGATGCAAACAAAATCTTTCGTACACCTCACCTACAACCAGCTTATTTCTTATTCTCAGCTGTGGATTGATTCTACTTCTGCTCACACCGCTGAGACCCCCTCTCAGGATTTTCCCCCTTCGAGTCTGCAAGCGCAAGGGCATACTTATAAGACTACAAAATCATCGACATGCGATCAATTAAGAGACTTGTGGATTGCATTACCACATCATGAAGCGCCTGGCTCTACCAATAGCTCTCTTGGCTGCACCATCACCATCCCTGCTCTTGTTGACCTCAGCGAGTCATTGAAAGGAGAACTTGAAAACAATGGTGAGATCATTAATGATAATGAGAACGGGATCGGGATCGACAATTTGTCGTTCACAGCATCTTCTGGAATGACCGCATGGAGCACTAGTCCATCCTATTCAAATGCAGCTAATTCTAGTAATATTTATCAAGGAATTTATACCACTGCTGAGGTGGGGATCAGTACCCTGGAATATTACGTCAGCCAACTTGAGAAGACTACCGCTCAGTCATGCCCGCCACTTAATTCCAGCTCCCAATTTACTGCACCAGCGATATGGACCGGCATTGATCACTACTCTAACGAAGGATGGTATAAATTTGAGATATAACGAAGTGAATTTGAGATGGCCAACGCATTTTCATTTTGAAGAGGCAAATAATTATCAGTTCCTGTCAATTCTATTACTGTAGGTTGGCGATCAATGGGATTATTACGCTGAAAGGAGTATAATTATTGACAATGGGCACATTTAATAGGTTTTTAGTGTTTAATCAGTTTTGTATGGACAAGATTAAATATTGATGGAATATTCTTAGTCGTTCCAATAAATCAATGATTTCAACTACTAACTTCCTCGCTACTATTATAAAGACATCAGTTTACATATTTATTTTTTTACTTTTACTTGATCATATTTAAAATTTACTATGATGGCTAACTGATTGCCACCTCTAAGTAATTAACAAAGATTAAGCAGATTTAAGTTTTTTTAAGGCTTATAAATTTCTTACTGAGGTAAGTAGAAGTGCTTTACCTTATTTTACCCTAAAAACTGGGTGACACTTTACACTCTTAAGCCAACATTTACTGGATATGTGGCTGCTGCAAGGGGGACTGCAGATTAACTTGCCAACCCTTTAAAGTTTCGCATAATAATATACAGTAAAGCATATATAAAACGCAAAACTCAGTCGAGGCTGTGAGAGGAAACCCTTGAACGAAAAAGGTTTTAAAAAATGGACAGCCCTGCAATCCATCTGACGCCCGCGCATGCGTGGTCTCCTGGATATTTCCATGGCCAACTTGTCAATTGTAATACGGTAAAGGCATACCACCTAAAGGCTTACCAGTGGAGAAACCGGTCGGGACACTTCTATACTACTGAGTAATTCGAACAACGGGACTACTTTGCCGGCTTCTTGAGTGCATAAACTTGTAATTTATTTCTTCGGCTTTGCTCATTTTATATTTGTTTGACTGTTCAATTTATATGTCTTCGCCACTGTTTAGTGTTGTCACTTATCTCTTGAATTCATTATTTAAATGTCTGTGTTTTTGTTGATCGCAGAAAACAAATTTTTAAAACGATATTTTAGATCGCTACCAAGCTGTATAAGTTATTTGACTGTATAAGTTATTTGACTGTTATAAATTATTGTGGCCTTACCATTTATTCTTCTGATCTCTTATACCTTTTTCGGTTGTTTTATTGGTTTACTATGCTTGCTATTGATGGCCTTTGATGGTTGTTTTTTTCTAACATGCCATGCACTAGTAAATTAAATATACTTTTAGGCGTTCATCAGCCACAATTATGTGGCTGTGCTAGTTATTTTACAATTAATGATTATTTTACAGTTTGTTTTAGTTTATTAAATGTATAAAATAAATAATTTGTATGGCAGTTTTGATTTCATTTATTAAATATGTTATATATATTTTTTAATGTTATTTTAAAATATTCTTAATATAAAGGTTTTAATTTAATAAGTTACGTAGATTATTCAAATGTTTGTATGAAATTGAGTGATTTTTTATTTCTTTCTGGCATTAAACGTACTTCATTTTCAATGTTTCACCAAACGTACTTCATTTTTTAATGTTTCATTGTTGACAAAATATTTACAAATGATATGTTTTTCAAGTTTTTGGTTATGTATGAATAATCATTAGATTGATCTTATAAGTAATTATGAGATTGATATTATATTATTAGACTTTCATTTTCTCATCGAAATTTTGTTGTATTTTATCTATTACTTTATTATGCATTAAATAGTTCATAATTCTTCTTATGAATATTTTATTAAAATCTTACATTTCAATCCATTTTTATTACTTTATTTTGTACCAAAATCTGCCATTACTTCTAATACCTTGAAGACCTTCTACGAAGAAGAGGCTACAAAGCAACAACCAAGAATTATTTTTCAACCATTAAGAGAAACAGGTAACGTCATTTGTGCAGGTGGTGGAGGAGTTGAGGGAATGATTAACACTAAGAGTCCCTCGTTTCTGTTGTTGTTGGGTGAAAGCCTATAATTGCCCTGGTATATATATGTCGTATGGAGTTTACAGTGCTGAGGTTCGGATTGCTGGTCATAACCTTTCGTTGTATTGGGTCATGATTAGTGTATTATAAATTGCAATTCCGTTGAAATCAAACAATTTTTTTTGCAGTGATTGGGCATGGAATTAGCCTAACGAGCTGCTCAACTGCTCGGATGTAAGGTTCAAGTTAATTTTCAAAACAATGAAAGTTCTCTCTATTTACATCCACCGAGAGAAGATCTGAGATCGATGATAAATCTATCCTTCGTGAATTTAATATGACCGATCGCTGATTGAATGGAGTTTGTGAACAATAATCAAATTTAATTTAAATTTGAAGAGCTATTTTTCATTTCAAGTGGAAGCGGAAGGATATATATTAATTCAATTCTTTCATGATAAAAAAAAGTAGTTGTAATTCAAATTACAAGAGTAAACTACATATACAATTAAAAATATATATTTTAAATAAAATATTGTTCATCTAATTATTTAAAATGTTAAAATTTAATCAATAGATAAGTTGAAATTTTAATAAATAAATAAAAATAAGCATAATTTGTAATTTCAAATATAACATTTTGATAAGTTATATATACATTAATATTAATAAAAATTCATAACCACTAAGGTATGTTTTTTTAGAAGAATTTCAAAGCTCTAAAAAAGGCACTATAAAACTCCAGACACAATCACAAATACAAACATTTTTGTGAACATATATAAAAGGTGATGTAATCTATGTCCATATGATGCATGAACATTGTATCTTAGATTCAAATTTTAAGAATACCCCAATCCTTTTAACCATGAGAGCCATGTTCACTCTATATCTCATTAGAAAAGAAGAAGTTGTAGGAGATCTTGAGGTTTTTGTTGAAGGGTCATTGATTCAGATTATATTGAGAACGACATGAAGGAAAAGATATAACAATGAAACACACACAGATATTGCAAGAAACATAGTAATGGATTCTATTAATCATTGTCTCAAATACAAAAGATTGTAAAATGCAAAGCACACAAGCTAGCTAGATTTATGGTAGCTTATCTATGAAGATAGAGATGTGAAAACTACGCTCACTCCCAAGAAGTTGATTACAAATAGGTTGAAAAGACACTTTAACATAAATCATCAATGAGAAAACCGTAGACATCTAAATTAGTAGCCCCAAAATATGAAACACCAAAAGGTTTGTGGACCCTGATGTGGTTAGTTGATACATCAACCTCCTGAAGGTGCAATTTTTTCTTATGATCTATGTTTGGAGCGCTCGTACCCTGTTGGAAATGTCTAGACAAGTACACATTCCATTCAACCTAACATTTGTCTTTGGATACTTGTTAGGTGTTGTCGAGCCAAAAAACATCATTTAGGGCCTTAAAACGGCCCAGAAGTTTGGGACCCAAAAAACAGTAGAAAAGTTGCCAAGATGTGGAACCATTCTGAATTAATGGAACAGGTGGGTGGCCACAAGTATCCATCTAGACTAGTCATCCCCCATCAGGAACAAATGGTCTCCATTGCGTTAAGTTCCTCCATTAGATGGAGAAAATTCTCTTGAATCTGACTCCTGGTGAGCCACTTTCTCTGGTTAAGAAACCACCCCGCTTTGACAACCTGATAGAGTTGGATTTTCTACTGGAGGATTCCCTTCATCTTGGTGTCCATTATCCAATCAATTGTTGCATGGTCAATGTAGTCAGGATTGAGTTTTGTAGGGGCCAAGTGCTCAGTGGCATCCGAAGTGTCCAGGAGAGGTGGAAAATATGGTTGAAGCAGTTCCACATTAAATACTGGGTGCAAGTCAAGGAAAGGGGGAATACTTAATTTAAAATCAATCTCACCCACATCCTTTTTAATGGTGTAAGGAACATATCAGAGTGGATGAAGATTCTAATGGGGTCATGTGAGGCACTCTTTCTGCAAACACAACCATAACTTATAATCTCCCATGTAAAACATGCATGGCACCCGATGCTAATCATGGCACTGCTTGTACTTGACATTGGATTTCTGTAAATTTTCATGAACTTGTTGTTGAATCATGGTGTTTCTTGTACTTGGCATTGGCCTCCTCTCCCACCTTGGATCGGGTCTTATTCATTTAAGGACATTAAAGAAGCACAAGATGAAGTGAATACAATGACATATTTCCTAAGGAAAGATTCTAGAGGAATAATCATGAGGACGTCATTAGAGATCAATGTAGCAATTGCAAGTATAGGTGGGACTACACAATTGGCATCTAGGAGGAGGAGTAAATCCACCACCGAGAAAGAACATGCCACGATATGATATTTAAAAGGAGGGAAGAATAGTAGATGAGCAATGAGTTCGAGAGGCCCAAAATAAATTTGAAGAAGAGGAAGCAATAGTGACAGCAACGACAAAAATAGCATCCAAAGAAATGACTAAGGAGGAAACGAAAAGGAAAGCAACAAAATTTGTTGAATCAAAGGAGAACAAGAAAATAAAAGAAGAAGAGGTCGAACAATGGAAACAGAGAGAGTCTGAAGAAGAAACAGTATCCAAAGACGCAGAAAAACAACAAAAAAAAGAAAAAAAGCAAAGAAAAAAGAAGGAATAAGAAGTTGAATAAAAGAAATAGGAAGAAATTGCACAAGTTGAAGCAGAAGTAAAAGAAACATTCAAAGTAGTAGTAGCAAGAGAAATAGCAGTGGAAGCAGCAACGGTGGAAGAACAAAGAAAAAAATATGAAGAAGGAAGGAACGTTGACGGGTTTCCCATGGACACAAGCATTCTAAGGTCATCGGGACGCATGCCATTGGGTGAGATAGGATTGGGAACGTTAACACCATCTAAGGATTAGAAGGTAGCCAACTTAAACACCTTCAGATTCGACAAATCTTTTGGTAAAATAGTGTTGCAGACAACCATAAAACTCCTAATAGTTGGAAAGGCCCCATTATCAGTAACAACCAAAACCAATATGTCAGAAAATGTCAAAGATGATCTTCTTTCAATCACTTCAATTAGCGCTTCCTTCATATTAGCTTCATAACAAAATATCAAAGATATAGTGCGCGAGAATAAGGAGAAAAATGAAAGGATCAAAGAGCTCGAAGAAGAGGTTCGGGGCAGTAAAAGAAACAAAGAGAGCATCAAATAATTCAGGTTGTACATCAAGGGATTTAGGATAGAACTCCACAATTTGGAGACAACTATGTATGTGAATCTGCACGTCTTCCAGCAACTAGCCACACAGATCATGGCACAACATAGCAGATCTCAGACCAAGAATACAGAATTTGTCGCCATCAGAGAAGGTTTGAATGAGATGCAGTGTTGGATTACTGAAAATCCATATGCCTCTGTAGAATTACCGTGCATATCAGAGTGGGAAAGAAAGATCAATTATGGTACACTCAACAACTGCTAACCGGCTAGTGAAAAGGTTGAAAAGGAGTTGAAGAATTCACTTTTGATCTACGCACAGCTTGATAAGGCAACATATATCTTAAATAAAAAAGGTCATCATCCCTAGATCAAAGAGATAGGAAAGACGAAGACCAATGAACAAAGCTTTTCATAGGTTGAATAAACATGAAGCAGAGACAAACAGATGTCAAGACTGCGACCAGAGTGACAATGGACTTGATGGATGACCACTTTGTAAAGCTAGCAAGGACATAGAATATGATCCAAGGCTTCATGGTTAATTTAACTAGGGATATGAACACTCTTTCATAGAACGCGGTGTCTCACGAGGCCTTCCTAGAGTCATTAATTTATCGTAGAATTGTTTCCATTTTAGGACAACATGAGGTCTAAGAAGCCTACTCGAAAGACAAGGATAAATGAAAGGGGGCACAACATCAAATTCGAAATTATTCTCAATCGCTCTATCTTTTGTCTTTTTATCATCACTGCACAATTTTGTACCTATTGTAACGCATGTAAAAGAAAGTGGAAGTAGAAAACAAAAGGCAATGTAACTTCTTCTTTCATAACTCAAGAACCCCAATAAGTAGTTAGGAAAATATAAATAAAGGAAGAGACCCACTTTGAAAAGGCTTTGCAACTTTGTAATTTTTGTGGAACTAATTTTCTAAGATAATATTGAGAAGCCCTCAGGGCCAATTTTCTTAAGAGAAATATTGTTTTGTTGATGGTGGTTTGCTTTGAACTATTTCAAGTAAATGTTCGGTTGTCTCGAAACGTTGTAAGAATTTTTGTTTTTTTGTCTTTTATTAATTGTCTTGATATGATGAGCAGGTTTTATGTATATGAGTGTGTAGCTTATATTAATTTGGTCATGCTTTCATATACTTATGCTAGATTAACCTATGTTTCTCTCTAACACCTATTTAGAAGAGAACTATTGCAGGGATTGTTAGCATTTCGAGATGTTTATCAGTTACTCTTAGTTTAATTTTCATTTGCATACCCCCTTTCATCCAAACCATTCATTAAAACCCCCAACCCAGTAATGACAACCGGGTCAGAATCTGTATGGGTCTCTGAATCCAAAAAATGCGTAGTCTAATTAGGACCTCATACTAGGGAGTACGCATGTTTGTCGCAGGTAATTTTGTCTATGTCAACATATAGGGACCCATGATACCTTGAAACTCTTGGCATCAAATTCTCCATAGAGCCTGCAGAGCATATCTGCTACATATTGGTATAGGGTCCTCAACATCTTGGTGGGGTAGGCATCCAATTGACTGTTTTTGAAGTGTTTATCTGGGGTCCACCAGTTTTTCATAACCTCTCTAACATCCAAGTGGAATTGGGTCATCCAATCTTATGTGAATTCAACTTCTTCATTCGAGTAGAAGTGAATCAGTCGTCCTGAGCATGTAAACATTCGGGTATGACTTACAACATACAAAGTTCTATGACAACAAGTAGGAGTCTATCTTGGCATACCATGCCCTCGGGGCCTACTTGAATCCATAAAGAGACTTCTTTAGTTGACAGACCAAAGATGAATCCTGCATAAATCCCTAGCGCGGGACTCTACAACCTTTGTATTGCTATGAAAAAAAATCTATCAGTGAAATGTTGTGGGTCGCTGGGAATTTTTTTTCTCAACGATACAGCCTTATCACTGGAAATGATTTTCTTGGGCGAAATACATTTTGAAAGAAATTTATGAATTGATAAAGAATGATCAACACTAGTGACTTAAAAAACTTGTAAGAAAAAAATATTTGGCGAGATTAGATAGAGATGGGTATGCAAGCTTCAAGATCATACAAAATTTAAAAGAGAGTATAAAGTTAGAACAAACTTAGGAGGGGGGGCATACTATTTCAGCCTTCAATGGAATGAAGTTCAAAAATAGTAAGTGGTGGGGAGGGGGTGGTGTTGTTGCTAGCACAACAATTGGTGACACACATAGAGAAGCCATGAATCTCTACACTTAGGCTTTCAAGACAATTACCATGCTTAGAAATAGAACACTTTACCTCGATGAAGTACCAAAATCTAGTATTAGTAGGTCCCRCTATGCATGCTTTGAACTTGAGATAAGTTGAATGATAGTTCATAAMCTAGTTTGAGTAGATCAATGGTTATATTTCCAAGGCAGCATATAAAGTTCATTTCCATAACTTATTCCTCCCCTGCAAGCGAGTGTAGTATCACAAGATACTTATGCATCGGGATGTTGAAAAGTTTGGAGATACTTGCATGTCCCACGTGATCTAAAATACCTTTCCAAATAATTTACCTTTAAACTCAGTATCCTCTTATTCTTCTTCGATTTTGTGTATTTATTTCATAGAAAGGTGGATGGGGGATTTCATTCTTCCTTTAAAAACATGCAGGATGATACATATTTGTGAGGATTGCTTTGATATATATTTTTACAAAGAAACTACTTCTTTATGAATAATACCTTGGATACTCCATAAGCTTCCTCAATCAAACCTCAATCATTAATTAACTATGACATTAATTAACTATGAGTGAGTGGGGCCTCAAAGGTAACCCATGATCAATCTATAACCAAGTTTGAGATGTTATTCTTATATAATGTTCAAGTGGTGTTCCTCTACATAGTCTAAATCTTAGGCACTAGACTAAGATAATTCATAGCACAGAAACAAGACCAGTGTCTTGTCCCTTCGCCATGAGTAGGTCTCCATGATTCTGAACAACTATGTGACACATGATTTAAGAAAGTAGGATTTTAGCAACAAGTGTCTACTTTTGGAAGGAATTATTTAGTGTAATTTGGTGGAAATAATTTTAAAGGATAAAATTCAAATTGGGAATTTAAGCCATTTAAGAATGATTCAAATCAAATAAACATAAATCACACAAGAATGAAACAAAGCGTAAATGAAATAAGAAGAAAAGTAAGGATGAAAAATTAGAAATGAAAAATAATAAACAAAAATATTTATGTACAAGTCAGTTGTATGGGAGACAAATAATTGAATTATCTTTTCAATACTTGGTCATTCATAAGAATGAGGTCTACTTCTCCTTAGAGGTTTGGATTCTATACATGCCTAGGCCAAGATTTTCCATCACCAAGTAAGGATCTCATTAACGACTTAACCACAGTTGTTGAAATTTTGAATGTTTTCCTTTGTTTTCATGTGGGTTAAATTCCATTGTAAAACAAGATCTCCCAGTTGATGAAAATCCTTGTCTTCAAGGAACATTTTATTGAACCATATTCTTAAAGTTTATCGATGAACAACAAATTTCTTCTTTTATTTCTCTCTTTTAATTTAAGCAAAGTATCACGTCTTCTTTAGATGATTAGGAAATTCTTCCCTCACTATGTCTGAGAAGATAATTGTAGGGAAGGAAAGAAGATATTTAGGAGAAGAATGGCTTCTTTTCTGTATACATGGAAAAAATGATGTCCCTATAAAGGATTTGGGAGTCACTCTATTTGCCCAAAAAGCATTCGGTCATGAATTATGCCAGATGGTCAACTACAATTTCCTTCAAGATACTAATCAAGTTCTTGTTGCTGGACTCAGCCACACCATTTCTCCAAGGGTAATAGTTAGTTGCATATCTTAAAATATTCCTTTATTTAAATCAAAATTTGTCAATTTTAAGGAAGAAAAGAAAAATATGCAACATTATAAAAAACCAGAGTATTTCGCACTCCAAACCTACTAATTAGATGTTTCTCTAAGAAATTGATCGCAACCTCCTCACTATGTGAGAAAATAGTAACGATCAAGAGTACTTGTGCTTCTTTGAAGAATGAAAGGTGGTTTTCAATCGATTAGATTCAACTACAAGAACTTGATTGTAGCTCAAAAACCAGTCTAATAAAGAGAACATATCTAATCTCGAGACGAGCTATAGTATCTATTACATTGGAAGAGCAGGGTAGTTATATTTATCAATGCCGAGTTTAAATTCCAAAAATCCACACATAGTCCCTTGATTTCTTCCTAATAAGCACCAAATTCAACACCCACGTTGAATGACATGCTTTTAATATGATCTTATCATCCAAGAGCATTTTCAATTCCTTCTGAATGAGTAGCTCTAAGGTTAGGATGTACCTTCAACAATTTCTGTTGAAAAGAATTTACACCTTCTTTAATGGGTATGACACCTTTGTAAACAACTGAATGAATGAAGGTTTATTTTTCGGTTTCAGTGTAGCATGTCCTTATATTACTGAATTAAGCAATATCTAGCTTACTATGCAGCATTGCTTCATATCCAACTATCTATAATTCAACTGCAGCAGTATTTGAATACTGCTTAGCAGACTTGATATTGACCACTTTGAAGAGTTCCCCAAAGAAGTTGACTCATAAAAGAGGTTCGATTAGGATGTTTTCTTCGATGCAAAACAAAATCATTCTTAACCACATCTCGAGGATCACATGGCAAAGGAGTGGTGAACTGTAATGCACACGCTGGTTGAAAAGATTATAAAAGTGGGCTTCACCTTTATGTTAAATTTTAAACAACGCGTTCATAATGAATTTATAATCTTAGTTGTGTGTTTTTGACTCAAAGGGTTTGAAACAATCGTGATAACTCCAAGTCAGCAGATCATAATTTCACTTTCCAGTTTATAATTCAATTGTGGACGTGAGGCAACCATGGTGCGAATCTCGGTTGATCTCGCATTGATATAAGCAAATACAGGGTTCTCTGATATTATAAACAAATCTAATATATAATGCTGATTTGGTGTTTAATATAATTTGGTTGTGGCGACGACATCGAGAAGAAAAAGAATGGAGAAACATATGAAATTAATGTAATTGACATTTTTATGAGTGGACACATCTGTTTTTTTCGTGCTGCTGAAAGTTCTAATGGAACTTTCTTTGTTTTGGTTGTCGGTGATTAAAAAAATTGAATAGTGAAGAAGTCGTTTCAGTTGTTTGTCGGTGATTAAAAAACTGAATAGTCGAGAAGTTGTTTCAGGGAAGATAGTATGGACGTTATTGTTTAGTTCACGTCGTATCTGAGTAAGTAAAAGCCAAATGAGGAAGTACAAGCCGCACTTAATTTATTTATTATTCACACTTATTCTTGGATGTGGGATAAAGGAATTAAATCCAGTTCTCTGAAATTTATAGACAAATCTAATATATAATGTTGATTTGGTGTCTACTATAATTTGGTTGTGGTGGCGGCGTGGAGAAGAAAAAGAATTGAGAACATTAAAATTAATGTAATTGACATTTTATGAGTGGACACATCTGTGTTTTTCT
>JZKD02S1661978.1:26641-46781 GCA_000966675.3 Picea glauca
GCTCCAGAACCAGATTTACCCAACATTTAGAGTCTGCTAACTGTCAACCTTCCAGTCAAACCTGCACTGGAGGATCTGGAGAGAGTCATTCTCATCCAGGTAAACAGTATCCTATTTATTATTCCCCTTCCCTTTGTTGCTGCTTGAATCGTCAGAAACATGCATCATAGAAGATAAATGTAATCTAGTCTTAAATCTCTGTAAAGTAAGACAATCTATGTCTATGTCTTTTCCTCTTTATGTTGGAGCAATGAGTGGGGCACTGCATTTTTTGAGAATATCATGTTTCTCCTTCAGAATATTGTGACAAGCTCTTCTGGATGGCTGTAAATTTAGCTGATTTCCATCAATAAGGGTTTGGTTGTTATCACTATTTTTAGTCTATTATTCAAAGGACATTTTACCTAAAAAATTTAATACTATATTCATCGGAAGCATGATTGTATCTTTTTGAGGATTATCTCATACTTTCTTTTTTGATAGGAGACATTAGCATCTGCAGAAGACCTAGCTCCTTTTGCGGGGCATGCATCGCAAATGGCTGCTTTGGACTATATTGTCTCAGTAGAAAGTGATGTGTTCATTCCAACCTACTCTGGTAACATGGCAAGGGCTGTTGAAGGTCATCGTCGTTACTTGGGGCATCGCAAAACGATAATACCTGACAGGCAAGTAGAGATAAAGTTTAAAGGTTTTGCACATTTCGCTAGGTTTTAGAATTCAAGACTCAAGTGGTGTTCATGCTTCCTTTGATGCAATCAGAAAAGGGCTTGTCACTCTGTTCGACAAGTTTGATAGTGGAAGACTTGGCGGATGGAATAGTATATCCACACTAGTTACAGAAATGCACAGAAAAAGGTAAAAGGCCAACTCCTGTGTAAAATTAAATAGGTACATAAAGTATATGCATTGGAGACACACACATATATATACTCACTGGCGTTTCTGTCTATTCATTCCTAGTATTCTGATGAATATAGGGGAAATGCTAAATCTTATGCCAAAAACAATTTACGCAGACAAGGAGCACCAAGAAAGAGGAAGGGCCCAATTGCTGGAACTAAAGGCACGGAGAGGTTTCGGACAGAAGAGGCATTTTATACTAATCCACTTCCAGATTGTCTTTGCCAGAGAAGTTACACAATCAATAATGGAGATGATGGGTCAAATTTAATATAATTTTTAAAATCAAAATACTGTATTTATTCAACAGGACAGTTGGGACCCAGTACAGTACCTGGAAGAGATGCCCTAAAGATGCTAAAGTTATATGCCCATTTGAATGTTAAACACTGTCCTTTGCTCATTATCTTTTTACTGGTCATGCTACCCAGTTGCAGGAAGACGCCAATGGAAACATCCCCTTCTCTTCAGGGGGCTGCAGCAAAGCAGTCTCGACTCTCTGTGACTCTGACGTGGTGGAATGGAAAACAATTTTGATTGCTGGAACAACAACATTGATGAATTCTCCACTGAATAAATTCATTGGAGAACTGCAAAGTTTTTAATGAACTTTGGTCTCCCCGGAAAACGTATATGCTTACCGTGTTTCATGCTAGACCGAGGGCCATTGTAAAGTATAAGCCAGAGCTGTTATGGGAATCTACATTCTATTAATTATTTATGTCACTGCCTTTATAGGCAACTGATTTTGTATTTCATAAGCTTCGGAATTAAAAAAAATTAATAGATTTTATTTACCCATTGGGAATTCGGTTCACACTAATACGCATATCTTCTTAATTGTATGTTTTAAAACTGCCATTAAGCATGTGTTTGAACAATTTTACATGCATAGCAATTATTAATACTTATCATCTTTTTAATGCCGTAGTCTAAATTTTGTGTGAAGATATTACTTAGTTAATTTATTTTTTTTCAGTAGAAAATTAGTTTATTATATCAGTGAAAATATATTTTTTTACATTTTCAAGACCCCACAAAGAGTTTGTAGCAGAACTAGTCCAGAGACCCGTTCAATAAAAACAACTATGTACACATCTCAGCACGCAAGCTGCAAAAAGAGCTACAAAAACTGGGCAAATAAACCCCAATAGAAACCAGAAAAGAAGCTAACACCAGTAGCCACACACCCTTAAAGGACCTCGAAGTGTTTTCCCAACACTGCGCGCCCCTAAAGGACCTCAAAGTGTAAACCAAAACACCGCACGCTTCCAGTTGGACCTCAAAGCTCTGGTCCAAAACCTTTTCAAGCCAAGGAGAGGTTAAGAGGGTCAGAAAACCAAAGAGAAAATAAGGAACCGCCCGCAAAAAAAGCAGCTCCGAGTCTCCTCGGCCTTTAAACAACAGCCGACGAGAGGAACGCAGCCACCCGCAGGAAGGTCCTCCTCGCACCCATATCTTGATGCCCATCCGAAGACCAACACCGCCGTCACCTGAATCCTCCACCGTCGCCGCTGCCGAGACCCACAGCACAGGAAAAACACACGCAGGGGGATCGATCCCGAGACACTGCCCCTATTCGTCGCCTCGGCCCCTGGACGCCGCCCCCAAGTGTCCGCAATCCACCGCAGAAGGAACACGTGACCGTCGGCTCGTAACCTTCGCTGTTGCCGTCCACTAGCCCGCGAATACCCTCGCATCCCTAGCCCGCTCACCCTAGAAGGGTCATAGCCCGCTCAACACCATGGAGGCCAGGGTTGCGGCTAGAGAAACCTAGATGCAGAACCCACAGGGAGAAACCTAACTCGGCTCTCAAAATCAAAATCGTTGGTTCGCGCAGAGCTCCGTCCCTTGCACCCTTTATGACATCCGCTTAAGTGCTCATACATGATTTGAAATCAGGTAAGAAATTGTTGAATATGCAGATTTGAGTGGTTAAGTCAATATAATCCAACTGTCCTAGAGGTATTTCAGGATGTTGAATCTATTTATGCATGCAGAAATGCGATATAAACAACAAAAAAATTGTGATTTTTCCTAGATTTGTATTGTCAAGTTTTGGGGAAAAATGTCCAAACGTAGAATGTTTAGACAACACCCTTTTTAATTGTGTTAAAATTGCTATTAAGTATGTGTTTGAATAATTCTATATAATACATTGTTGAATTGGTACATTCAACAGAGGCGCTAAAAATCGACGTGTACAGCTCATTTGAGCATGCTTTTGAGCTAGCCTAGGGTTCAGCTATGAATCTAGACGTTAAAGGGGGCCTAGGGTTCAGCTATGAATCTAGACGCTAGAGGGGGCCGACCTCTCCCTCCAAACTCAGAAGTCCTTGCTTTTAGAGTGTTGGTTTTAGTCTTAGGAAATGACTCTAAACCCCAATGATCATGGTTTGTGAAGAAATTAGAGAGCATCCTAGAAGTTCAGTTGCCCGCATCCTCCTGTCAACACATGGCTTTGGCTTTAGCGGAGCATGGCTCAATCGAGTAGTTCACAGGAATATGGCCTTCCTTTAGATCTATGGCAAACTTGGTGTAGAGAAACTGACAAGTGCCAATCAAAGGAAAACTTACTCACTACTTATGTGGTAGAGGCTTCTATGCATTTTTGTTTGAAGCCAAAGAAGACAAAGATCTCATCTTCAGAAACAATCCATACATATTTAGATCTAGAGGTATGAATTTAAATTGATGGATGCCATATTCTAACACTGAACATGATGTTCCCTTGGTTGTTCTAGTTGGGGTTCATCTCCCACACCTTCCTCTCAACTGCTGGAATGAAGATGTGATGCATAGCATTGGTGACACTTTTCGTTGCTACATAGATAAATCTGAACCAAAGGATGATATGTTTGTGTGTGCAATAATTTGTGTGGAGGTGGATTTAAAAAAGGTCTTACAAAACAATTATTTTGACTTGGGATAACTGGAAGCACATTCAACCTTTGGACTATGAACATCTCCCTTTCAAATGCAAGATCTCACGAATACAGACAATTTGCGAAGCACTACAAGAAAAACATCCAAGCTACACAACCGATCCTTGATAAGGAAGATTAGTGGTAGATCGTAAAAAAAAAGATGAGTGTTAAACAACTAGCCTCCTCATCGATGCCAAAGCTGACCCCTTTAGTGTCAAGGCCATTGATCGCACTAGGCTCCAACAAACAATCGTGCGGCCTCAAGCAATTGAGCCCTCTTCTAAAATACTCCTAGCGCAAGTACAAAAGTCACCTAAGCAATCCAAGGAAGGAAACTTGTCTCACCAAGCAAACAAGTTTGAAATGCTATCTTAGGAAGAACCCATCCCCTTCTTTGAAATAGTCGTTGCTTCAAACTCTTTCCTAGATAAATCAAACCCACACAACATGCACATTGACATCAAGAACATGGATGGAATTTGGTGGGCAAATTGCTCGTCACAAGGCGATTGGCTCGTCAAATACGGGTAAAAATTCTTTGTGGTTGTCAATATTCTTTGTTAAAATTGTGAAAACAGGGATTGGAGTTGTCAAAACTGTCAAATTTGATGGGCTATCTACCCTGGTCGAGAATCAAGAACTCACGTCTCCTATAGGAAATGCGGATCCTCTATTAGATTGATTAAAAGAAAATGTTAATCTCCCTGAAAAGTAATTGTTTCGTTTAGGCATTCTAACTAGGAAGAAGGCCTGCCAACAACATGAAGAAGAAGATGAGGATGATGGACATAAGAAAAATTGTTGTTAGGGACCTAACCCCTCTCGTAGATATAATAATATATTTTCCATGTAATAGAGGTCAACATTAGTTAATAAGAGCTAAATATATTTTCCATGTAATAAACATCGATATTAGTTAATAAGACATATTTAATAAATGTGAACAAGTCAATGTAATAAGACCTAATAGAAACTTTCGCGTCTAGAAAGATCTTCCTCTAGAATGTTCTTTAGAAGATAGAATTAGTATAAATAAAAGTAGGAGGCATGAAAAAGCTTGTCTTGAGAATTATTGTAATAGAGCTCTGCTCTGCTAGAGGTTGCCCCCTTGAAGAGACAAGTGAACATTGTTTTCTTTGAATAAAGGTATTATTTGTGGTATTACTCTTCTTAATATATTGTTGTTTCATTGATATATGTTGAATATACTCGTTTTTGCATAAGGTATTACATTAAGTACATTACAAGTGGTATCAGAGCACTTTCCTTGGCAGGAAGTGTAATTTTTCTTTTCCAGGGTAGAGATGTGTATTGTCGACGTCTTTAAAGCACAAAGATCTGTCGTTCAATAGGTAAAATTGTGGCAGGGAAGACTACATGTAGGCGATATTGACGGTCTCACGGGGTTGCCTAGAAATCAAATTTTTTTCCCTTGTTGGAAACCTTTATAACCCATGTTGGTACCCCTCGAGTAGTACCGCATCAGACATAATTTGTACACGACCATTACTCCCACGTACCAACAGGTATATAGGGAGTCCCCTAGGTCTCCTGTAACCATCCTTAGATCAATCGATTGGTCGCTTAACTACTATAGTGCTACCGAGAACAACACTCGAGAAGATACTCTCTGGTACCTAGGTAATCAGGGTAGTACAACTAAGGGTACAATCGAGCTTCTTTAGTTGGTGCCATGAGATATTGGGCCGAGTGCTACTATTCAACTTTGCACGTATATCAGAGAACTATATCACAGAGAAAACCCTTGTCCATAAGCACCCTGCAAACCCTAACCCGGGAGGAACATACCAGAGAAGGAACATAAATGATATTTTGGCCGCACAACCTTGCCTCTTGCATTTTGGTTGTGAAATTACTACACATTTTTTTCTGTTAAGAATTTGGGCATTTCGATGTTGCAGTATTATTCAGGTCGGAGTATAACTTTGTAGGAGTAAAAAAATAAAAAATATAAATGAGTCTGGGTCCTACCCGCACCCTTATTTGAGATCTATCTCATTGGATTCCCCTTTTCCTCTTGATCGTTGTGATACCTATCATTTTTAACTCTTTTTTTTTTTACCTTATGGACCCATACCCTTCCGGGCACCTTTATCTCCCACTTATCCCATTTATTTTCTCTCGTTTCCATGATCATGGTGGTATATATCACTTATCTACATTTTTTTTCGTGAACCCACCCCTCTTCTCCTCGTGGCTCCCACCCGCTAAGAAGAAACCAATCATAAACTGAATAATGACCTTACTAGCCTTCAGGCCCAAGTGAATACTGACATTCCTGCCATTCATGCCAAAATGGACTACATCCAGGAACAACTAGATACCCAAATTGTTGAAGTCAATTCCACTCTCCAACAATTCATAAACAAATTCTATGGTCCTTCCTCCTCCGACCCACCTCTCTATACTGAAGATGTTGACTCCAACTGACCTTTGGACTCTCATTCCAACTCCTTACCTCATTACCCCCATCTTCCCATAGTCGAGGTGAACAAAGTTGATGGCTCAAATCCAACAACCCAGATCACTCAAATGAAACACTATTTTTCCCTGCATGGCATTACTAATGAGTTGACCAAGCTTCGTTATGGAATTCTCTATTTGGATTTGGAACAATGGCAATGGTGGAAATGACATATAAATGCACATCAAGGGTATGTTTCCTGGTCACAATTTGTTGTTGAGTTGTATGAACGCTTTGACATAGACACCCACCATTTAGGATGTCTGACCAAGTTGAAACAGTCTTGAACAATGGAATATTTTATTGCTTCCTTTGAGCACTTGGATTTCCGAACAGAGGGCATGACATGTGCTATTTTTGAGGAATTTTTTATCAATGGCCTTAAGGATGAAATCCAAGCTCAAGTAATAATGGTTCGCCCCCAGACTTGGTTGGAAGCAATTGAACGTGCCAAGGAGGCACAATAGGTCATCTTGATCCAGAGCAGAAAATCCGCTTTTCTTCCCCATCCTAAACCTACCACACCTGCCCCTTAGGCCACTCCTCTCAAGATCCAAAAATTGATAGAGAAAGAAATGGTTGAACACCAACTCAAGGGTCTATGCTATAATTCTGATGACAAATACTTTCCAGGGCACAAGTGTAAAGAACATAAACTTTTTATGGCCATTTCAGAGGATGTTTCTGATGAAGATGTTGAGGTTTCTCCTGAAGCTGAGCTACCCCAAACAAATAATATTTTTTTGCCCTCTAATCCTCCTGAAGTTGAACCACTAATTTCGTTGAATGCTCTCACTAGTTTTTCTGCCCCTCAAACCCTCAAATTGATTGGTTACATTAAGCACGTGAAACTCATCATCCTAGTTGACAGTGGAAGCATTCATAATTTCATTCATCGCCACCTTGCTCAAGAAGTCAATTGTTATATCTGTGTTGTCAACAATTTTCAAATTGTGATTGCCAATGGTGGTTCCAAGAAATGTAGGGGGAGTTATGAAAATGTGCGTCTACAAATTGGTCATTATAACCTGGAATCTCACATGTTTTCTATTGACATGGGTGCTTGTGACATTGTGCTTGGTGATGAATGGTTATACACTTGGCCCCATAACCATGGATTTTAAGGATTTAACCATGCAATTCCAACAGGAAGGACAACAATATAAATTCCAAGGAATTACAACATGGTCTTTGGAGATCATTAGTTCCCACCGCATGGAAAAGTTACTCAAAAAAGGTCATTATGACATCATTTCCCTACTCCATTCCATTCAAGTAGTTGAAACACCTCCAGTACACCTTGACCTTCAAGCCTCCTCTCTCCTGTGGAGACCATGAGCATTCCATTCCTTTAATCCCAGGTAGTCTTGCTCCCAATGTTCGCCCTTATCGTCATCCCTTTGCTCAAAAAAATGAAATTGATAAAATTGTCCAAGAATTGTTAGAAGCGGGTGTTATCCATCCCAGTACTAGCCCCTATTCTTCCCCTATTGTCACGATCTTCAAGAAGGAAGGCATGTGGTGCATGTGTCCTAATTTTCGTGCCCTTAACAAACTTACCATCAAATTTGAAAAAATGTCCATTCTCGTCATAGATGACCTTCTGGAAGAACTCAGTGGGGCTCAATACTTTACCAAAATTGACCTCCATTCGGGATACCACCAGATACGTATGAAAGAGGAAGACATCCCCAAGACTCCATTTCACACTCATGAGGGCCACTATAAGTTCTTGGTCATGCCCTTTGGTCTTTGTAATGCCCCCTCCGGCTTTTTTCAAAGTCTCATGAATCATGTCTTTCGTCCTTACCTCTATCACTTTGTGTTAGTTTTCTTTGATGATATTCTCATCTATAGTAAAATGTGGCCAACCCATCTCACCCATATAGATAAAGTTCTCCATCTCCTCTCCAAGCACCAAGTTTGCCTCAAACAGTCTAAATGTGCTTTTGACACCTCTAAAGTTGAGTATCTGAGTCATATTGTTGGAAAGGATGGTGTAAGGGTGGATCCCAAGAAAATTGAAGCTATGTAGAATTGGTCTCACCATAAATCTCTTAAAAGTTTGCATGGTTTCCTGGGTTTAACAAGCTATTATTGCAAGTTTGTTCAGAATTATGGAAAAATTGTGGCTCCTCTCACAACTCTCCTTAAAAAGAATGCTTTTAGTTGGACTCTAGCAGCTGACCAATCCTTCCAAACCTTGAAAGACGCTATGTGCACTACTCCTGTACTGGCCCTACTTGACTTCATCCAGACCTTTGTTCTGAAATTTGATGCATAAGGGAGAGGAATCGAGGCAGTCCTCATGCAAGATGGATGACCTTTGTCTTTCACCAACAAAAATTTGTCGGACCGACATTTGGGACAATCGATTTATGAAAAGGAAGTGTTGTCTATTTTGCATGCAGTGGATCTCTGGTGCCCTTATCTATTGGGACAACGCTTCCAAATTAAAATGGATAATGAAAGCCTCAAGTACTTCCTAGAACAATGAATTTCATCTCCGGAGCAACACAAATGGGTGACCAAGATGTTTGGATATGATTATGAGATTGTTTACAAGAAGGGAAAAGAAAATGTGGTGTTTGATTCTCTTTCAAGGAAATATGAAGAAGAAGGGTCCCTCTTTTCCCTCTCAATCATTATTGCCAACTGACTTCAGGTTGTTTGACATGAAGGGTTGAAAGAATCCAAAATTTCCATCCTAATTCAAAAACTTCAATAGGATCTCCAAGTTGCTTCAAGATACTCTTGGCACAATGAAGAGTTTCTCTATAAAGGTTGCTTGTATTTAAGCAAACAATCGGCCCTTAAATCCAAGGTGCTCTCTGAGTTTCATGATTCACCTACAACGGGCCATTCAAGTTTTACCAAAACTCATGAACGGGTCAAACGATCTTTCCTTTGGGACGGTATGAAACAAGACATCCACACCTTTGTGGCCAAATGTGAAACATGTCAACGCAATAAGGGTGGGTCTATCAAACCTCTTGGTACATTCCAACCACTTCCTCTTCCACCTACTATTTGGATAAATATTTCTATGGATTTCATTGTTGGCTTACCCAAATAAGGAAATAATTCATTGATCATGGTGGTAGTGGATCATCTTTCCAAATATGTTCATTTCTCCTCTCTTCAACACCCATTCACAACATCCAGAATGACTCAAATTTTTATGGATAATATATTCAAACTCCATGGAATGCCTCATTATATTGTTTTTCACTGTGATCCCACCTTTACCAACAATTTCTAACAATAGTTATTTAGGCTCCTGGGAACTCAATTTCATCTCAACACAACCTATCATCCCTAGAATGATGGCCAAACGAAAGTGGTCAATAAGTGTTTGGAAGCATATTTGAGGTGTTTTTCATCTGACTAACAACATCAGTGGATTTAGTGGTTACCCCTAGCTGAATGGTGGTACAACACCTCTTACCATACTGTGATTCACATGACTCCTTTTGAAACAGTCTATGGACAAAATCCACCATCAATTCTCCCATACATGTTGGGTGTCTTCAAGATTCAGGAGGTTGACCGCAATCTTACCGTCCGCATGACCATTCTCTGTACTCTCAAAGAAAATTTGGTAATGGCTCAAAATCGCATGAAGCAACAGGCAGATAAGGGTCATTCTGAATGACAATTCACTGAAGGGGTTCATGTGTTTCTTCGTCTCCAACTATACAATAAAACTTCGCTCAAATCGCAACAATGTTAGGAACTTGCACCAAAATTTTATGGTTCTTATACTATTCTCAAACGCATGGGGCTAATGGCCTATCAATTATGTTTTCCCAGTCACTCCATGCTACATCTTGTTTTTCATGTCTCCTTCCTGAAGAAAGTAATTTGCACCAAATGCCACACTTAGACTAGCCTACCAGAGTTGGATGAAGAAGGTTCCATTTGGTTGCAGCCACAACTGTATTGAACCAGCGAGAGCATCGTATCTGTCAACGCATCATCCAGAAATTCTTGGTTCACTAGAAGGATACCCCACCAAAAGATGCCACCTATGAACTGACTACCATTCTGCAACAATTTCCTCATCTTAATCCTTGAGAACAAAACTCTTTTTAAGGGGGAGAGAATGTTAGGTACCTAACCCCTCACGTAGATAGAATAATATATTTTCCATTTAATAAAGGCCGACATTAGTTAATAAGACCTAAATATATTTTCCATGTAATAAAGGTTGACATTAGTTAGTAAAGCCTATTTAATAACTGTGAACAATTCAATGTAAGAAGACCTAATAGAAGGTTCCACTTCTAAAAAGATCTTTCTCTATAATGTTCTTTAGAAGATAAAATCAATATAAATAAGAGTAGGAGGCATGTGAAAGCTTGTCTTGAGAATTATTGTAATAGAGATTTTCTCCACTGGAGGTTGTCCCATCGTAGAGGCAAGTGAACATTGATTTCTTTGAATAAATATATTATTTTTGGTATTGCTCTTCTTAATATATTGTTGTTCCATTGATATTTGCTGAATATTTTTGTTTCTACATATTGTATTACATCTGGTACATTACAATTGCTCAAAAATGTTAGTAGGAAACCAATGAAGGAAAAAATAAAGGAGATAGCCAATAAGGAAAAGGCCCTGGGCATATAAAAAAACCCTAGATAAGGCCTTGGGAATTGGATCTAGACACTCCAAGAATCTTGGTGCAAATGCTCCATCACAACGCAAAAGCCAAAACCCCCCAAGGAAATAATGATCATAGTCCCCTGAAATTGCAAAGGATTGAGCAATCATGACAAAAGAGAAGAAAATCGAGGGACCTAATTAGAGTTGAAAGTCCCACTGTCCTCCTTCTTCAGGAGACCAAAAATAATGATCACAGTCTCTTGGAATTGCAAAGGATTGAGCAATCATGAAAAAAAAAAAGCAAGTTGAGGGACCTAATTAGAGTTGAAAATCCCATTGTGCTCCTTCTTCAGGAGACCAAGCTAGAGGCTTTAGAAGAGCAAGCAACAATGACAACACGGTGAAGGGATAACAAGTGGTTCAAGGGGTGCTTTAGGAGGTTTGTATACCCTTTGGAACAACTCTCTCCTCCTCTTGGAATTCACATATCAAACAATATTGGATTTTAACAAGTTTTGCTTATCAATAGTTTGGAAAGTGCATCAATGTAATAAATGTTTACAAGCCCGCAACATACAAGAAAACAAAAACATGTTGGTCCTCTCTTATGGGGCTCAAAGACTCATAATACTACAAAAGCAATGTCATAGCAACATATTTCAATGTAACTCTAAACAACAAAGAAAAGCAGGGGGACGCATAGTCAGAGATCCATTCTGAGAAAGAATAGAGGATTTCATGGTATAATGGGATTTAGTTGAGATCAAGCTTGTTAAAGGAAAATTTACCTGGTCGGATAGAAGGATTGGTCTAGGCCACATCACTATGTGACTAGATCGATTCCTCATTCAAAGTTATCTCCTCCTGGAAGATATTATTATCACATAAAAAGTAATCCCTCTATCCATGTTAGACCATAATCCAATTATATTATAGATTCATGAATTCCTAGATTATGGCCCACTCCCATTCAGATTCAACCTTTATGGTTGCAAGATGTCGATGTCATGGAATGGAAATTATCTCATGAGTGGAGGAAGTGGATCACTATATATATTTGGGAACACAAATTAAATCTTTTAAAATCATTCCTACTCCCCCCGAGAGGTGGAGAAGAAAACTTCAAATTGCAGCCTAAGCTTCTTTAGGGTAGCATGGAGGAGGAATATGTTAGTAATGAGCTTCAAAAATCTGAAGGCTAACTATCTCACAAATTGCATAAAATCTTCAAATTGGAATATATGTGGAGAATCAAGTCATGAAGCATGTGGTTAAGATCATGGGACATCAATACTTCATTTTTCCATAGGCAATCTAAAGCTAGAACTCTTAAAAACAATGTGAAGGAAATTACCTATAGGGTGAATCCAAGTTAATAAATTTCACAGATATCAAAGAGGCTGCTAAGGCGCACTATGAATCACTATATACAGAACAAGAGGGAGTTGAGACAAATATCATAGCCTCTATGGTTGAACACATGCTTGCAATAATTTACCAATGGAGAATGCCAAGTTAGTGAAGGAGATTAAAGAATTTGAATAATAAATGCAATCTAGAACTTGCACCTTGACAAAGCCCCAAGCATTGGCGGTTTTTTCTAATCATTTCTACAGAGCATGCTGGTTCATAATTAAAACATATTTTCCCAAACCGGGTGTTATTAGTGTGAAGAATGACAATGGGGAGGATGTGATGGTAGCATGTCCTATATTTTTAGACATGTCGCTCCCACTCGAGAGAGAGATTATGCTAGATGCAAGAAAATTCAATTCATGAAGTAGGAGAAGACGAGAAAGGACCGATAGGATGATCTCCGGACAGTTCAGAGCTAAGTTTCCCTTCATGATTGATAGTGGTTCTGGTATCTCTGTACATTTCACTCTTGTCATCATGGTGTTCGTTTGTTGGTTAAGCATGGCACACGGGCGTTCTATGGCTCATCTCGACCCTTGTTGTTGGCTTCTGTTCGACCTCTGGTTCACTCTCAACATGATTTTTGTGCCTTCTCGAGCTTATTCATAACACATTTTTGTCATTCTCTTGAACGCTTCCATGGCTCCTTGCTATGCTCATGCGAGGAAGACTCATGTCTACCAAACCCATGCAACCCTGGTTGCAGTGGAGGATGCAGAGTTCTATGTTGCATTAGTTCCTCAGGAAGCTGAGGTTTCCATGCCAGTTCTGGAAGAGGAAGTGAATATTGTTTGGGCTGCCCAGGAAGACGAAGAGGTCGATGCATAGGTGGGGGATATCATTCTGGACCTTGGCTGCACACAGACACGAGAATCCAAATTTTATAGGACTCTAGATCTATACTGGCACATTAAGACCATGGTAGCTTAAGGAATTCTTCCAAAGGACAAGTACTATAGGCAATTTAAGCAACGCCTGAAGGCTTTGGAAGATTAGAAAATAATGCTCATTACAATGGTTTATTTTCTTGTTAAACACAATGGTGGTTCTTTCCAAGCTACTAGGGATGGTCTTATGCAAGTTGGGTCTTCTTTGGATGTGGGACCCAAGGTCAACATTTCCTTGCCTGCTTCTTAGGTGTCCCACTTCCATGATTGAAAGTGACTCGATCTTTTTTGGTCCGGCTTTGTATGCGTCTTTTCTCGTTCAAATGGTCAAGCTTATCATTTTTTGTTGTCTAACATTCTTGTCATTTAGCTTCATAGACTTCTTGTTGTTTACAGTCATAATTGGTTATAATTTTGGTTTAAATCTTGGCTTGGTTTCCCTCTTTGGGAAGGCCAACAAACATGGGTTTTTTTGGATTATTCTTGAAAAACCTTATGATATTTGGAACATTTGGGACAACAAACATATTTGCAATTTTTTTTTACATTTTTATAGAAAAATCTTACTTACAAAAAAAAAATTAAAACATATTTAAAAAGAATGTTGCAATTTGTTCAAAAATCTTATAAGATGGATGGTAATACAAAATCCTCATTTCTAGCGCTTATCCCTAATGAATCCAATCCTTCTTCCTTTACCAGATTTAAGCTCATCTCTCCTTGCAACTCCTCTTACAAAATCCCTACAAAGATCATCGCAAATAGATAAAAAAAGACCCTCTTTAAAGTCATATTTTAAAATCAAGGCATGTTTATGCAAGGGAGACATATAGTGGATAACATCATCATGGTTTAGTAAGCTATCTATTCAACTAGGGAAAATAAAGACATAGGAATGATTATAGAAATCAACATAGCAAATGCTTTTGACCAGGTAAGACATTCCTTTATGTTTGATGTATTGTTTTAATATGGTTTTTGTCCTTCTTTCATTTAATGGGTATCTTCATGTATTAGCAATCCTTGGATAACACCCTTGGTTAATGAGAGACCCACATCTTTCTTTAGAGGAATTCATGGGTTGAAACAAGGTTTCCCCTATCCCCTTTACTCTACATCATAATGACATATTTGTTGAGCATAAAATTAGAAGCTGAAAGATTATTTGGAGATCTTCCAGGGATTAAAATTGTCTTGGGGATCAAAGGTGTAAATCACTCACAATTTGCAGATGATACTCTACTTTTCGGTGGAGATTCTTTCGTCATGGTTGAGATATTTAAGTGAATCTCGAACCTTTTTACCAGTACCTTAGGTGGAAGGATAAACAATTTAAAAATTCAAGTTTTTGGCTAGAACACTAGTCCCCAACTTCTCCATGCCATCTCCCACATTCTCATGTTCCCTTTTTAAGAGTCATGTGTCGCATTCAAATATCTAGGGATGCCTATCTCACTGAGCAATATGTCGTATTGGTCATGGAATAACGTCATCAACAAAATAAAATCAAAACTTTAGCAGTGGGATTCCCAATGATTAAACCTTATAGGCCGAGTTGTCCTTATAAAATTGGTTCTTTTTCCTCCCCCAATTTTTCAGTGCTCAACTATGCTTGTTCCAGTTGGAATAATGCAAAAAATCACTCAAGAGGTGAGAAAATTACTGTGGAAAGGAGGAAAAACAAACAAAAGTAAATACCATTTGATTAAATAGAATATTGTTAGGGCTCCAAAATATAGAGGTGGTTTGGATATTAATGATCCTTCACTCATGAACATGGCTCTAGGGGAGAATCTTATCTAAATAATTATCATAGGGAAATTGGATTGGCGGAAGAGGGTCCTCCTTAAAAATTATTTCGAAGGAGATCAAAACAAATTCGTTGATGTTCCATTGGTAAATAGAAGATGATCCCATATTTGGGAACTATTTAAGCCTATTACTCCCATTATTCAATCCAAAATAACTTGGATTCCAGGAAATGGGAAATTGACTAATATATGAAAAGATGGAATAATGAGTAATAAGCCTCCATAACATAATCGATACCTTCTCCCATTAAAAATATGGATGGATAACATAATTATAGAACTTTGTTTGATATTTGAAAGTGTTCTGAAACATCAGATCATTGAATTGGGTGGAAATTAGAATCACCTCCTCCCCACTTGCAGGACTTCATCCCTTATTTCTTCACAGCTCTCAAAGGATGCACACCTTGGGAATTTTCCACACATGATCAACAAGGATGGGGAAAATCAAAGTATTATGTAAGGAGTGGGTATATTCATCAGGTTCAATCCTCCCCTGTCCCTTGACATTCAACTATTTGGAAGCAGGTCTAGCACTTATATGGCATCCCCAAAGTTAACATGTTTTTTTGGTTAATGGTTCACAAGAAGAGTATGACAACTGAGAACTTACCAAAAAAGGGGGATCCAAGGCCCGTCTGAATGCACATTATGCCTCTTGATAGAAGAGATGATTCATCACCTCTTTTTTAACTGTCACTTCTCTAATCAGGTTTGGTTATATTCCTTTGTAGAAATCAATTATTGAGTACAAAATCTCGATTCATGGATATAAATGTTGTCATTATGGAGTAAAAATTATATGTAAACTCTAAAAAATAAACCCACATTTAGAAGAATTTGTATGGCTCTACCTAAATACCTTTGTTGGAAAATTTGGTTAGCTCAAAATAAGATTATATTCAAATAGGAACAAGGTACCCCAAGCNAAGATATTATTATCACATAAAAAGTAATCCCTCTATCCATGTTAGACCATAATCCAATTATATTATAGATTCATGAATTCCTAGATTATGGCCCACTCCCATTCAGATTCAACCTTTATGGTTGCAAGATGTCGATGTCATGGAATGGAAATTATCTCATGAGTGGAGGAAGTGGATCACTATATATATTTGGGAACACAAATTAAATCTTTTAAAATCATTCCTACTCCCCCCGAGAGGTGGAGAAGAAAACTTCAAATTGCAGCCTAAGCTTCTTTAGGGTAGCATGGAGGAGGAATATGTTAGTAATGAGCTTCAAAAATCTGAAGGCTAACTATCTCACAAATTGCATAAAATCTTCAAATTGGAATATATGTGGAGAATCAAGTCATGAAGCATGTGGTTAAGATCATGGGACATCAATACTTCATTTTTCCATAGGCAATCTAAAGCTAGAACTCTTAAAAACAATGTGAAGGAAATTACCTATAGGGTGAATCCAAGTTAATAAATTTCACAGATATCAAAGAGGCTGCTAAGGCGCACTATGAATCACTATATACAGAACAAGAGGGAGTTGAGACAAATATCATAGCCTCTATGGTTGAACACATGCTTGCAATAATTTACCAATGGAGAATGCCAAGTTAGTGAAGGAGATTAAAGAATTTGAATAATAAATGCAATCTAGAACTTGCACCTTGACAAAGCCCCAAGCATTGGCGGTTTTTTCTAATCATTTCTACAGAGCATGCTGGTTCATAATTAAAACATATTTTCCCAAACCGGGTGTTATTAGTGTGAAGAATGACAATGGGGAGGATGTGATGGTAGCATGTCCTATATTTTTAGACATGTCGCTCCCACTCGAGAGAGAGATTATGCTAGATGCAAGAAAATTCAATTCATGAAGTAGGAGAAGACGAGAAAGGACCGATAGGATGATCTCCGGACAGTTCAGAGCTAAGTTTCCCTTCATGATTGATAGTGGTTCTGGTATCTCTGTACATTTCACTCTTGTCATCATGGTGTTCGTTTGTTGGTTAAGCATGGCACACGGGCGTTCTATGGCTCATCTCGACCCTTGTTGTTGGCTTCTGTTCGACCTCTGGTTCACTCTCAACATGATTTTTGTGCCTTCTTGAGCTTATTCATAACACATTTTTGTCATTCTCTTGCACGCTTCCATGGCTCCTTGCTATGCTCGTGCAAGGAAGACTCATGTCTGCCAAACCCATGCAGCCCTGGTTGCAATGGAGGATGCAGAGTTCTACGTTGCATTAGTTCCTCAGGAAGCTGAGGTTTCCATGCCAGTTCTGGAAGAGGAAGTGAATATTGTTTGGGCTGCCTAGGAAGACGAAGAGGTCGATGCATAGGTCGGGGATATCATTTTGGACCTTGGCTGCACACAGACACGAGAATCCAAATTTTATAGGACTCTAGATCTATACTGGCACACTAAGACCATGGTAGCTTAAGGAATTCTTCCAAAGGAATAGTACTATAGGCAATTTAAGCAATGCCTAAAGGCTTTGGAAGATTAAAACATAATGCTTATTACAATGGTTTATTTTCTTGTTAAACACAATGGTGGTTCTTTCCAAGCTACTAAGGATGGTCGTCTGCAAGTTGGGTCTTCTTTGGATGTGGGACCCAAGGTCAACATCTCCTTGCCTGCTTCTTAGGTGCCCCACTTCCATGATTGAAAGTGACTCGATCTTTTTTGGTCCGGCTTTGTGTGCGTCTTTTCTCGTTCAGATGGTCAAGCTTATCATTTTTTGTTGTCTAACATCATTGTCATTTAGCTTCATAGACTTCTTGTTGTTTACAGTCATAACTGGTTATAATTTTGGTTTAAATCTTGGCTTGGTTTCCCTCTTTGGGAAGGCCAACAAACATGGGTTTTTTTGGATTATTCTTGAAAAACCTTATGATATTTGGAACATTTGGGACAACAAACATATTTGCAATTTTTTTTTACATTTTTATAGAAAAATCTTACTTACAAAAAAAAAATTAAAACATATTTAAAAAGAATGTTGCAATTTGTTCAAAAATCTTATAAGATGGATGGTAATACAAAATCCTCATTTCTAGCGCTTATCCCTAATGAATCCAATCCTTCTTCCTTTACCAGATTTAAGCTCATCTCTCCTTGCAACTCCTCTTACAAAATCCCTACAAAGATCATCGCAAATAGATAAAAAAAGACCCTCTTTAAAGTCATATTTTAAAATCAAGGCATGTTTATGCAAGGGAGACATATAGTGGATAACATCATCATGGTTTAGTAAGCTATCTATTCAACTAGGGAAAATAAAGACATAGGAATGATTATAGAAATCAACATAGCAAATGCTTTTGACCAGGTAAGACATTCCTTTATGTTTGATGTATTGTTTTAATATGGTTTTTGTCCTTCTTTCATTTAATGGGTATCTTCATGTATTAGCAATCCTTGGATAACACCCTTGGTTAATGAGAGACCCACATCTTTCTTTAGAGGAATTCATGGGTTGAAACAAGGTTTCCCCTATCCCCTTTACTCTACATCATAATGACATATTTGTTGAGCATAAAATTAGAAGCTGAAAGATTATTTGGAGATCTTCCAGGGATTAAAATTGTCTTGGGGATCAAAGGTGTAAATCACTCACAATTTGCAGATGATACTCTACTTTTCGGTGGAGATTCTTTCGTCATGGTTGAGATATTTAAGTGAATCTCGAACCTTTTTACCAGTACCTTAGGTGGAAGGATAAACAATTTAAAAATTCAAGTTTTTGGCTAGAACACTAGTCCCCAACTTCTCCATGCCATCTCCCACATTCTCATGTTCCCTTTTTAAGAGTCATGTGTCGCATTCAAATATCTAGGGATGCCTATCTCACTGAGCAATATGTCGTATTGGTCATGGAATAACGTCATCAACAAAATAAAATCAAAACTTTAGCAGTGGGATTCCCAATGATTAAACCTTATAGGCCGAGTTGTCCTTATAAAATTGGTTCTTTTTCCTCCCCCAATTTTTCAGTGCTCAACTATGCTTGTTCCAGTTGGAATAATGCAAAAAATCACTCAAGAGGTGAGAAAATTACTGTGGAAAGGAGGAAAAACAAACAAAAGTAAATACCATTTGATTAAATAGAATATTGTTAGGGCTCCAAAATATAGAGGTGGTTTGGATATTAATGATCCTTCACTCATGAACATGGCTCTAGGGGAGAATCTTATCTAAATAATTATCATAGGGAAATTGGATTGGCGGAAGAGGGTCCTCCTTAAAAATTATTTCGAAGGAGATCAAAACAAATTCGTTGATGTTCCATTGGTAAATAGAAGATGATCCCATATTTGGGAACTATTTAAGCCTATTACTCCCATTATTCAATCCAAAATAACTTGGATTCCAGGAAATGGGAAATTGACTAATATATGAAAAGATGGAATAATGAGTAATAAGCCTCCATAACATAATCGATACCTTCTCCCATTAAAAATATGGATGGATAACATAATTATAGAACTTTGTTTGATATTTGAAAGTGTTCTGAAACATCAGATCATTGAATTGGGTGGAAATTAGAATCACCTCCTCCCCACTTGCAGGACTTCATCCCTTATTTCTTCACAGCTCTCAAAGGATGCACACCTTGGGAATTTTCCACACATGATCAACAAGGATGGGGAAAATCAAAGTATTATGTAAGGAGTGGGTATATTCATCAGGTTCAATCCTCCCCTGTCCCTTGACATTCAACTATTTGGAAGCAGGTCTAGCACTTATATGGCATCCCCAAAGTTAACATGTTTTTTTGGTTAATGGTTCACAAGAAGAGTATGACAACTGAGAACTTACCAAAAAAGGGGGATCCAAGGCCCGTCTGAATGCACATTATGCCTCTTGATAGAAGAGATGATTCATCACCTCTTTTTTAACTGTCACTTCTCTAATCAGGTTTGGTTATATTCCTTTGTAGAAATCAATTATTGAGTACAAAATCTCGATTCATGGATATAAATGTTGTCATTATGGAGTAAAAATTATATGTAAACTCTAAAAAATAAACCCACATTTAGAAGAATTTGTATGGCTCTACCTAAATACCTTTGTTGGAAAATTTGGTTAGCTCAAAATAAGATTATATTCAAATAGGAACAAGGTACCCCAAGC